>CAUYPK010012006.1:0-19066 GCA_963574355.1 Loris lydekkerianus | reverse complement strand
ATAAGGACCATATGATTCTTTCAATTGATGCAGAAAAAGCTTTCGATAATATCCAGCATCCCTTCATGATCAGAACACTTAAGAAAATTGGTATAGAAGGGACATTTCTGAAACTAATAGAGGCCATCTATAGCAAACCCACAGCCAATATCGTATTGAATGGAGTTAAATGGAAATTATTTCCACTTAGGTCGGGAACCAGGCAAGGTTGCCCATTGTCTCCGTTGCTCTTTAACATTGTAATGGAAGTTTTAGCCATTGCAATTAGGGAAGAAAAGGTGATCAAGGGTATCCACATAGGGTCAGAAGAGATCAAACTTTCACTCTTCGCAGACGACATGATCGTATATCTGGAAAACACTAGGGATTCTACTAGAGACAGAGTCTCACTTTGCTGCCCTTGGTAGAGTACTGTCTCACCACAGCTCACAGCAACTTCTAGGTGATTCTCTTGCCTCTGCCTCCCAAGTAGCTAGGACTACAGGCACCTACCACAATATCTGGCTATTTTTTTGTTGCAGTTTGGTCGGGGCCGTATTCCAACCCGCCACCCTTGGTATATGGGGCTGGCGCCCTACCCACTGAGCCACAGGTGCCATCCCTGCTTTTTTTTTTTTTTTTTTTTTGAGGCAGGGTCTCACTTTGTCACTCTGGGTAGAGTGCTGAGGCATCACTTGCTTTGTCTCCCAAGTAGATGGGGACTACAGGAGCTTGCCACAACACCTGGCTATTTTTAGAGAGGAGGTCTCACTCTGGCTCAGGCTAGTCTCAGACCGGTGAGCTCAGGCAATCCACATGCTTCGGCCTCCCAAGTCCACTTTTCACTTTTTGAAAAAGTTAACTCTTTATCCTGATGATACGTAGCTAAAATACACCTATTGTCAATCTCAGCAAGTCTCCATAAACCCCCCACCCACCCACCCAATCGTTCATTGTATTTGCTCTTTTCCATGTCACTGCCTGGGGCCTTGGTGCTAAATACACAAAGGTGTGTAAGAATGAATGAACAATATCTAAAGGTGTTCTTTGACCTGGAACAAGTTCAATATTATTTTAATAAACATTGACCAAACCCACAAAATGCGATCATAGTTACTTGCATTTAAATATTGGATTCTTTTTCATTTTATTCATTGAAAATTACACAGAAGTTTTCATACTACATTCTCCTTCCCTTCTCAGTAGCACGTTCATGAGATAGTTTTTGAGCTTGTGATTATTAGGTTCAGCTGACTTAATAAGTCCTGGTGTCTGCTTTCCTTGTGCTCATGCACTTTTGTGTTGTCTAAATTATTCTTTCAGCTTATTTGAATTATAAAACCTCTAGTATCCTAGATAAGAAAGTTATTTTTCTTTAAGTAGCTACCAGCTACTTAGTATGAAGATTATTCTCCCATCTGCTCCGGTTTGGTCTGCCAGTGTGGACATGTGGCTCTTTATTAAGGGACAGTAACATCATGATTTGGTCCCAAGTCAAATTTTCCTACACTGTGTGGTCAAGGTCATCAACATTTCCTCGTCCACACTCTGGAAGACACACCCAGCTCAGGGTACCCAGCTGAGGGATCTCCAGAATAGTACACTTTTGTGATTTGATTAATTTTCCTGGACTACACTGAACATGCACTGAGTATGGGTGAAATATGCTGGGGAAAATAAATGTCAATAGAGCCATGCCCCGCTCAGTGACAGAAATAGGCTCTGAGGAATGCGGTATGTATCAAGAGCACACTCACACAGCCCTGGGTGGGGCCTGCAACTCACCTGGGCTAGGTGGAATGGCCTGCTACTCCCAGGCTGCACGCCTGCACAGCGTGTGAGCGGACGGTCCACTGCAGGCAGCTGGAGCACATGGGAAGTATTTGTATATCTCAGCATCCCTACACATAGAAAAAAGCACCGTAAAAATATGTTACAAAAGATAAAAATGAGGCACTAGCTCCATATGCTGGAGGTGGCGGGTTCAAACCCAGCTCCAGCTAAAAACAGGGAAAAAAAAAAAAAAAAAAAAAGATCAAAATGGCGTATCCTTGTACCGGGCACCTACCGTGAACCAGTTCTCAAAAGGGGAGGTTCTGGGAGAGTCGGTGAGTGAACATCAAGGTCTAGGATGTTACCACACACTGCTACAGACTTCAGAAACACTGGCCACTCAGGATACGCTAAATTTAGAAAATAACTTTCTTAAAAAAATAAATTTACCTTTGCTTATGGTAATTTTTTACTTTATAAATGTTAATTTTTTAATTTTCTGATACTTTTATAAAAACATAGCTTAAAACTCAAACACTTTGCTATCCATAATATTTCCTTTTTTATATCCGATTTTATAAGCTTTTTTTTTTATAAAAAGCTTTGATTTTTGATTTTTTTGCATGTTTTGATTTTTTTCTCTTTAAACTTTTTAATTAAAAACTAAGACACAAGCACACACATTAGCCTAGGCCTACACAGGGTCGGGGGCCTCAATGTCACTGTCTTCTACCTCCACCTCCTAGGATAACAAGTTGACACACCTTCAGTGTCTGTCTCTTCTAAATCTCATTTCAAATATGATCCTTGATGTTGGAGATAAGGCCCCATGGAAGGTTTGGGTCATGGTAACATGAGCTAGTCCTTGCTCGATTAATCCATGGGAGACCCAATTATTTAAGTGCCTGACACTGCCTCTTCTGTCTGTTGCCCCCTCTCTCACTACAGGACACGTGGGCTCCCCTTCTCCTGTCAATGAGTGGAGGCTCCTGAGGCCCTCACCTGAAGCAGGTGCAGGCACGATCTTGTACAGTCTGCAAAACCGTGAACCAAGTACACCTCTTTCCTTTATAAATCACCCAGTTGCTCTTTATAGCAACTCAAATCAGACTAACACAAATCCTTCTTCTGGATTACCTCTCAAAAGATCTAAATTAGACTGTTTTACTTAACTTCTTTTTTTGAAAGCAGAAGGAGTAAACCCTAAAATAAAGACAAATCATAATTTAGTAAATACATAAACCAGTAATGCAATCATTTGCTATCTTTATCAATACAACATACCATACCTATTTCTATGTGTGTGCTTTCACACGACTGGCGGCAGGTAGGTTTGCTTCCATGAGCATCACCACCACGTGTCAGGAAGGTCTTTCATCCCTCACAAGGCAATAGGGATTTTTTTGTAGTCGTGTTGTACTTTATGAGCCCCCAACCTCACGTGTGGTCTGTTAACCAAAACATTGTTTTATGTTCATGACTGTACCTGTTAGATCAGCCCCCAAGTCTACCACTGAGAGGTCTACTCTAAGAGAGTTCTCATTAGAAGGGGAGAGAGATGTAGGGGGGCAGGGGTCAGGGGTCAGGGCAGTTCTGTGGATGACCTGCTTTTTCTGGGCTTGGAAAGGTGAATAGACTTTGGTCATATAGAGATGAAGAGGGAATCGGTCATGAAACTTACTTACCTAGAGGTCAGTGGTTCAACAGCTCCACCTAGAAATTAAGGTGGAAATTATACGGAAGTTACTCCTTCCTCTACAGTACCCAAGAAAGTGAGCAAATATAATGCTTTTTAAAAGCATCTTTACAAGTGTCTTCCATTTAGTTTGTCTCAATTATCTTTATCATTCCTATACATTTTCAAATTCCTCGATCAGTAGATACAGTTGTTATCATTATATTTAAAGTATAATATCCTTAATAATTATTTACTTGTAGTTACATCATTTTATTTATTGCAATTATATACAGGTCCTGCATTGGTTTCAATACTTGTCCAACTAGCTTACAATTCAGAAGATACGCCAACGTAGTTCTCCAAAAATGTGACAAGTATTCCTGCCTATGAAATTACCCATTTTACAGATGAGTCCATGTAAATGGCTACATTTATATGATTAAAAACAATTATTTTGAATTCTCTTTGCTCTAACTGCTTCTTGCTTTGCTCTAAGTTCTCTTTGCTCAGTTGCTGGGTATTGAGTAAGCACAGCAGGGAACTTTTATTTTGACTAATTGTACTAATGTAAAAATTATGCTTAATAATACAAGGAAGAAGACTCCAAACTGTGCAGCCATGTGCTGAGATGGTCGTTATCTCCTTCCAGTATACTTGTCTCTGAGCCCATCATCTTATTGGCTCCATGGTTATAAATGTTTTCAGGAACTACTTTCTAAAACAATAAATATCCTCAGCCCCATTATCAAAAAATTCCCTGCATCTCATGCCAAGTTTAATTTTGCGGAAAAAAAAAAAAAGAATGAAAGAAAAACAGAAGTTTTTGTTGATCAGGCTTATAAACGAAACCCTGAAATTTGGGTATAAAAAGAGAATGATTTGATGACTTTTTCTTTGGAGGAATATTTAAGATGTTTTTTCACCTCTTACTTTAGTGGAATCTGTGAGAATTGAGTAATATTATTTTCAGGAAGAATGACGGTACCTTTCTGTGTGCCCACAATGTGACCTCCACGCTTTAATTCGAGATTTCGTTCTGGAGTGAGTGGGACTCTCACCCTCATTTGACGATGAAGGAGATGGACTCTGGGAGAGGGTAGGTGGCTTGTACCAAGTGTCACAGCAAATAAAAAGGAGAAGTGATTCGCTACCAGTGGACCCTGTCACCTAACCAGGGGTGTTCAGGCCCCTCAGCTCAGAGACTATCTCTCCACTTCAAATCAAAGACAAAGAAACAAACGTGTAAACAAAAAATCCTCTTTCCACTTCTGCATTCAGATGACAGCCATGTTTTGCCCCAGAATATTGAGCAATCATAAAGGACTTTTTTCTCCTCCACACTGAGATAAACCACAACTTATTATAACAAAACCGGTCATTGCTCTCCCCAAAGTATTTCATCAGCTTCTGGCGTCCATTGTATCTTAATATGCTTATCCACATGATGGATGTCGTGGTTCTTAGTATGCAGGCTAGTAAAATAGAGAAGTTAATGACAGGAGATTTTTCTCTGGCTCCAGGGCTCGGCTTGCACAGACAGGACCTTGCATGAATTTCCCCAGCATGTGCTGATAAGATACTTCCAGTCCTCCAGCATCAAGCAGCTTCATTAATTAAAAACACATTGCATGTTATCACAAAGGATTGATTTTTCTAGGAAGAATTACCCTGTGGCATTTATGATGAGCATGAAGACGAACAGATAAGATAGAGACATGACTTGCCTCAATTTAGGACAGCAAATATTTAAGATTAGGATTAAGAATTCAGGAGAAATGTTTATGATCATTTTGCAAAGGAAATATTTGGGACTGTTGTTTTCACTTTGTTTAGGCTGAGCCTGGGAGGTAAACATTTGCTCAACCATACTGAGGACCTGTGATTTAACAGGACATGGTTCTGAAGTTTAAAGAATACATTTGAGTACTTCACTCTTTTGTTCTTAAAACTAAAAAATGCAAAATAAACAGTAAGTGGGCTAATAAAAAGTTTACAAAGCTGCTAAATGCTGAAAAAAATCTGGCAGAGTCAAGCTATCTCTTTGAAGGAGCTTATTAATATTCTCAGGAAGAAGAGCAGTGTTTTGAGAGTGCTTTGTGGCACATGGTATAAAGACGGCCTACTTCATGGATATGCCATACAAGAATCTGGGAAAAGCCAGGGTCCAGCCTAGTGTAGATATTTCCAATATCTTCATTATTTTTCAAAATGTGTGTTTAAATTGGAAGAGTTCCAACTGACAGGAAGTCCTCCTTAAGTTGAAATGATAAACTTAATTTTATTTCCTGCTGTCACATCAAATCTTATCTATTTACAGAGTTCTGTCATGACCCACCTAAGTTTTCCCACACTTAGAGTCCCCCATGTAGGCTGCTACTTACTGTTTAAAACACATTCCAAATCACTGCAACCTCTAAGATCGTCTTTTAACATCTGGACGCTTGCCAGTGACCCGACTCAAGCCCAATAACCCCGTGGCAAGTACAGTTAAATGTTTTATCCTTAGTGTCTGCTGTCCACTTAGATTAAAGCTGACAGAGTTTGGGTGCGATATCGGCCAAAGCTTCTGGGTGTATTTCCATTTTTGAGATGATGAAGGGCTCTGCTATGGCTTTTCTCCCACGAACTCCTGTTTCCGTAGCTTCCCTTCCACATGGGTCTAGCTGATGACCCAAGAGCAGATGCTTGTATGCTATGAAATGCTGCCTCATTAGTTTCAGCCCTTTCTTACAGCCATTTAAAATCTTGAAGAATGTGACTTTTTAGGAAATCCATTGCATTATCCACAGGGCCTTACTCTAGGTGCTCAACCTGTGGGTTGTGACCCACAGGAGTGGTATTAAAGGGCCGTGGCATTAGGAAGGTTGAGAACCACTGCTCCAGGGCCTCCATTCATCTGCCTTTATGTTCCTGGTATGGCTATGAGAGGACAAATGTCCCAGTAGGTAGAGCTGCACCTGACTCTACACTTACTGGTGAATGTAGAAATGAAGAAAAGAGTCCCAGGAGGGTATGCTTTAGAAGGGATGATCCTGAAATAGAGTATTTGCATTAGGTACATCAAACACTGAGATCCTTACATTTTTCCTGCCCTCTCAATTTTGATCCAATGTAATCAACAGCTGTCTGTGAAATGATGTCAAACACTTATAGATTACTTAAAGACCACCCCACATGAAAATTGAGGGACAATTTTAGTGTAATTGAATTGTTCACATCATGCATACCTAAGAGAAAAGGTCATGTTACTGAATATTGCTCTATCAAATGCTGTGTTTTGGTGCCACATGCAACTCAGGCTGAGGAAGAGGGTGCAACGGTACCATTTATGCAGGTGGCACAGGACGCCTAACTATGGAAGTTGACTGTAGATTCATGTTGGTTTACTCTTATTTATTACATGAAATTTACATACCTTAGATGGCAGGGAAAACATTAACAACTTCTATGATCTTGGCTTTCATGACACTCCTATGCAATTTGTACACTATACGAGTTCTATGTCTAAAGTCCAGCATGTGGCTTCCCCTTACATTGTTTGCTAAAATCTTTTCCTGTTTCTAGAATACCTTTCACTTTTGTATGCCCATGAATAAATACTGTTGTCATCTTTCAAGGTTCAGTGCAAACACCACATGCTTAGATTGTCCCTTCGACACTTTCTTAATTGATTCACAGGCAGAATGTCCCTTGTACCATCATGCAAGGTGAAGCTGAAATCTTCACATCACTAATACCTGTATCTATATCCATCAGCTTAATTTTTATATGTGTTCTTCAAGGATAGAGTCTGTGCTTAATTTACTCAGGTCTTTCTTTCTCTCCTAGAAAAGGGCAGAATGGCTGGGTTAGCATGGAGTTAATTTGACTCATTTTTGGACTAAGGGATTGACCCTTCCCTGGGCTATTCTGGCTCTGCCCTGGGCTTGTTAATGGGAGGAATGAAAACAGGCACCCAGAGTAATCACACAGAACATCATTTGAGTTCAAATAAAAATTGTTTTCTCATATTGATTTTTACTTGGGTAGAACTTTACAAAAATGTTAATGCATTTTCCCTATTTTACATTAGTCCTTCAGAGTCAACATTATGTTTCTAAACTAAGAAAGTGTTTCTGATTGGAGTGCCAATTTTGGTGTGTCTTCTTCTATCTATTACTATAGAAGCCCACCCTGGGGACTCTTCAGCAAGGTACTTTGATAATCTGTGTTTCGGTTTCCCCGTCTGTAAAATAAGAGCAATAATAGTACTAAGTTTATATGCTTGTTATGTGGGCTAGATGAGTTCATATTTCAATGAGCTTAAAACTTAATGTGGAATGCATTATATAAATGTCAGTTAAATAAAGTCCATTTTTCCCTGTGGATAGAAAAACATTTCTGTGAATTTTATATTTTACTTATCCATATAATTTTATTTTCGCACATATACAACCTAGTCATCCTTCAAAGATAAATGTGAAACATTGTTTGGAGTGGATAGCAAAAGGGTAGACACAAAAAATTCAGATTTGCAATAAATTTGATGCCATTATTTATCAACTAAGTGTCCTTGTGTACCTACTGAGTTTTAGATATCTTACCATTAACATGTAGATAGAAGTACCTGCTTCATATACTTTTTGAAAAAATTAAATAATCCCAATTTACCTTGACCTTTAATAATCCAATATATTTATTGTGTATCCAATATATTTATTGAAAGCCTAATATATGCTAGTATGGGTATAGATATTGGGGTCACAGGGGTAAATATTATAGACAATGACCTTCCTCTTGCAGAAACTATGTTCTAGGGAAAAAAGATCAACAATAAAAAAAAAAAAAAATAGAACACAAAGCAACCACAGTTAGGAAACAAATGAAATGGTGTGTTTGGCATGATCAAATGTGACTCATATAAGTAATTTTTCTGTGAATCTTAGGGAGGAAAGAGCCTTTATTTCCCACAACTATACACCCTAGAGACATTAAAGGATAACACACAAAAAACTTATGAAGAATTCTATACACATAAATTTATTTGTAGGGGTAAGGGGAAACTTGCCTTTTCCCCTGAAAGTTTGCTTAAAGATTAACCCACAATTAACACAGATTAATAACAGAAATATTTATTTCCAAATACCATGCACATGGGTAAAATCAAAGGAGTGACTACCCAATGTCTCAGTGATGGTCAGACACCTTTATAGATGCATTTTAGAGGAAAGATGGAGAACGTAGACTACAGGTGCAGCAAGTGGTTGCTAGGGAGGATGAATAGATGGGGGAAACAGATTGACTTGTAAATTAACTTGAAAGATAAGTATTATCTTTTAAAAGATTAGAGTCAGGTATGCTAGCATTCAGGGGTAGGAAAGGAAGTCAGTTGCTCCCTTTGATCTTTTGATAAGATCTGTCTATATGTAGATAGAGGGAAAGTCCCTTCAAATGCTTTCTGATCTGGAATGGCCTTTAATTCAAAGTATTGTCTACCTCAAGTAGTTGTATTTTGTGATGAAATTTCCTTAGCTCCTTCAAATTCAACAACTTAAACAAAAGGGACCAATTCTTCAAAAAAGCCAATATCTACTAAAACATACCCAAGAAGGACTAGATAATCTGAATGGTCTTATAACTATGGAATAAAGTAAATTTGTAGTGTAAAAACCTACCAAGAAGGAAATTCCTGGGCTCAGATAGTTTCACTGGGAATTTGATCAAATATTTAAAGAAGTAATATCATTACTAAGCATTATCTTTCAGAAGATAAAATAGGGAATTCCTAACTGATTTTAAATGGCTAGCACATGTGGTAAAAAAAAAAAAAAAAAAAAAAAAAAAAAGAGAGAGGAAATAAGGAAGGAAAGATGAAAGAAAGGAAGGAAGGGGAGATGAAAAAAGATTGCTGAACAATAATCCTAAAAAACAAATGTACAAAAATCCTTTACAAAATATGACATCAATTACAGCAATATTGCAAAAGAATAAGACATTATAATCAAGTTGAATTTATCCTGGGGGGTACAAAAGTGGCTCAATATTTTAACAGCTATGTAATCAATCTATTAAAAATCTAAATAAAAATGTCACATGATCATATGAACTGATACAGATAAATTATTTGACAATATTCAACATCAATTCCTGCTCAAAAACACTCAGCAAAAATAATACAAATAGAAGAGAATCCTCACCTTTATAAAGGACAGTTACAGAAAAAATACAAAATTCTTTAGGTAACATCCTACTTAATGGTGAAAGAGTAGATGACTTTCTTATAAGGTTGGGAACGAAGAAAGATTATACACTCTCGCTGCCACTGTTTACATAATACTGTATGTTATAGCTGGCTCAATTAGTCAAGGGAAAAAAAATAAGGCATGCAGATCAGAAAGGAATAACTAAAATTATCCTTACTTACAGATTTTTTACATAGAGTATCTTAAGAAGTGTATAAAAATCCCCCTACAACAAATAAATGAAGTCAAAAAGATCACACAGAATACACGATCAGCATACACAAATCAATTATTTTTATATATATTGATAGTGAACACCTGGAAACAAAAAATTAAATTCCAATACCACTTTATAATTGTTCAAAAACCTGAAATGTTTAGGTGTCAATCTTTAAAAACCACACAAAGGGCTTGCATAGTGAATATTTAAAAAACACAAATGAAATCCATCAAAGACAATACAAACAAATGGAGAGGTATTCCACATTCAAGAATTGAAAGACTCAACCCTCACAGATGATGTTTCTTCCCAAAGTGATATACACCTTTAACACAATCCTAGGAAGATTTTTTTGTAAACACAGACAAAATTATTCTAAAATTTGTTTGGAAAGCCAAAGGAACTGGATAAGCTGAGATAATTTTGAGAAAAAAAAGTATAAAGTGGAAGTAATCAGTTTATCTGATCTTTTTACTATCTTCTATCTTACTGTGCTATCTTACTTTATCGCATAGTGGTTGAGACTGTATGATATTGGTGGAGAGATAGACACAAAGATCAAAAGAAAGAAATAGAAGGTCCAGAAATAATCTCGCACATGTATAGACAACTGATTTAGACAAAGGTTCAAAGCAATTCAATAAAGGAAGGATGGTTTTATCAACAAATAGTGCTGGAGTAATTTGATATCCATAGGTAAAAAAATGAACTACAACCTAAACCACACACCTGATATAAAAATGAACTCAAAATTTATCCTAGACTTATGTGTAAAATGTAAAAGTTTTGTACTTTTAGAAGATAACATAGGAGAAAATCACAGGGCCTAGGGTTTGGTAATTCATAGATATGGCATCAAAAACGTAGTACATTTATGAAAAATGGACCTCATCAGAACTTAAAACCTTTTCTCTGCTCGGAACTCTGTGGTGTGCATGAAAAGAGAGGCTAAAGAATGACAGACTATATTTGTAAGCTGCATGTCTAACAAAGGACTTATATGTTGAATGTATCAAAAAAAGTCCCAAACTTATCACTAAACTAAGTTGTAGACAGAACTCAACATTAAAAATCAAATAATCTTATGAAAACATGAGCAGAAGATAAAAGAGCCATTTCACAGAAGAAGGTAAACACATAGCTAATAAGTACAAGGAAAGACGTTCAGCATCATGAGCCACGAGCCCAAGTTAAAACCATGGTGAGATGTCAGTACCCACCTATTAGACGAACTAACATTTAAAGGTCACACCGACTACTGGTGCACCTGTGAAAAAATGGGTGTCCCACCCACTTCTACTGGAAAGGTAGAGTGGAGCAGCCCAGCCAGCATACAGCACCCTGAATAGAGAGCAAAAGCATGATTCTGAGCAAGGGAAGCTAATCTCAGGAGACCACGTAACATACGATCCATTTATACGGAACAATCCAATGGACACATCCTGGGCAGAAAACCAATGGGTGCTTGTGAGGGATGCTGGGCTAGTGAGAGTGCTGGGTGACTGTGAAGGGGTAGCACAAAGGAGATGGCTGTGATGATGAACCAGTTCTGCACTTTGATTGAGTTGATGGTGACAATAATGTTACAGGGTTCTCCCATTCAGAGTTGGACAGGAACCCTCCTTTGCTAGGCCCCAGCAAACAGGCCTTTCCAGAATGCATTCTCTGGGTTCAACCAAGATCAGAGAAGAGCCTGATTAGTATCTCATCTGGGCAGTCCCTCCTGGAGTGAAAAGCATACATGCTGCTGCCTCACTTGGGACAGGGACTAAGAAGAGCACATTCATTTGCTAATTTCTGTCTGCTGGTTCCTGGCCAACTGTGACATACATTCCTAGGACCCACTACTGTTTGCAGGTAGTATATGAACCCTTAGAAAAAAGGCCCATGGGGTCTTCCCAACAGGTTCTTGCCCTCTGCTGCTGGAGTTCCCCCTCCTTCCTTCTCTATTCCTTTCTTTGTCAATAAACTCTATGCCATTGCTTATCTGTGTGGTCCGCAGGTTTATTCTTTGAATCTCTGAGATCAAGATCAAGGACTCCAAACAGAGAGAAATTCTGGCAACATATTTTATTCATATGTTATGCTAATATCCATCTGATTTGATGTTGCACTATAGTTTGGTAAGATATAATTCAGATTTGGCATCTCTGGGCCACATTAGAACAAGAAGTGTTATCTTGCACCACTCATTAAACACACAAACACTACTAACAAAAGTTGATGAGCCAAAAAAATAAATAAATAAAAAGGGGGTCTGTGCATAATTTTCATGATATCCACTACCACAGATGAGGAAAAAAGTCCTCACACAATAATCCTAATCATGCAGTGGTCCATTCAGAGACCTTCCAAAATCATTGAGGAGGTCCCAAATTGGTGATCATTAATATGGAAAATTTACATATCTAAGTGACAACATATCTATTTTTGATTTTTTTTGTTATAAAAGCACAAGAAAAGTGGGCAGAATAAAACTAGTGGGATATTTGACACTAGATTTGAGAAACCAGTGCATCAATATCTGTATCAATGGAAGTAGTTGCAATGCTCCGTGAGTTGTAAAGGTGCTCAATAGGTATTTTGGTCCTGATTTTACTCTTAATGTGCTTCATTCTAGAAAATAGTTGCTAGAAAAGTGATATCCAATTGATACGAAAAGTGATGACATGAATAAGGCATTAGTGTGAAGCAAAGGCTATTTGTCTCTGGGAAGATAGGATCTATGCAAGTCCAGGAAAGAGACGTGATAAAGCTTTTTTTTTTTAAGTTGAATGTCAGACTGCAGTTCTACTCCATTTAAAAATTGACAGGTAGCATATTTATGTCAACTGAAAATGGAGTTGTGTATGCACCAAAATATCAACGATTACTCTGGAAATCTTGAAATCTGTTTTCAAATTCTTGTATCAAATTGAAAAGCAAGGCTATGTATTTTTTGCTGTTCACAGGCTGTATTTAGCCAAGGTGTCAAAATTCATAAAATTCCTTGACTTTGTTTGAGCTAGCCAGGATTCCAGTTTCATTTGAAACACTGTTATAGTGTGAAACTTTGTATTGATAACTTGGTTTTCACCTTGAAGATGCATTTATTTTATTTACTTATTTTTTTTAAATCATAGCTGTATGGGAGGGGGAGGATGGATAGAGGGAGGGTAATTGGTGGGACCATACCTATGGTGCCATTTACAAGGGTACATATGAAGACGCATGTTTTTACTCATTTAAATGAGCAGTTAAATCCACTAAAAATCTTAAATCTGTAAGCTAGTTTCTTCATCACGTTCTGACATAAATTTGGCTTTTGATACCATAAACAACTTGGTAACGTGTCACAAAACATAAAATCTTTTCGACATTTGGCCTGGAGTTAGCTATCTTACTTCCCAAAAGTAAATGATGTGGTTATAATTAGCATTAATACTTTGGAGGAATTCCTGGAAGTGGTGATGATTCAATCCTTCGGCCCTTATGAGATTCTGTCTTGATGACGATTTGCAGGATGTTATCCATTTTTAAAGCTTTTGTGCATACATTTTCTTGATGTACTAGAATGATACTTCATCAAAGGCGAGTTTCAGGTGACAATTGTGTCATCTTCTATTAATTTCACAAATCCCTTTCCTTTACCTACCATCACTGGGGGCACCACCAATAGCTATATCAGAAATGTCAACAATGAACAGAAAATTTGCTTTAACATATTTTTTACTACTTTGTATAAACTTCTTGGCTTGGTTGTATCTTTGAATGGCATTAAAGAAGCCATTTCTTCAGTGACATTAGATTCATCATCAAACCCTCTAACAAAAATGCTGTTATCCATTGCCAAAGCATAAAATTTAAAATTAGCGACTTTCCTCTCCACACTTCTTTAGATAGATTTTCCAGTTTCTTCAGTTCAGCTGGTGATAGTCTGGTGAAACAAACTGGTTTTAGAAACGCCACCTTTTTTTTGGAGCAGATTGTATCTGTTATTCTGTTCATACATGGCTTAGTAAACTCACCATCAGTAAATGGTTTTGATTTTTTTGCCATTAAATACATGATTACTTAACTAGCTTTTACAATGGAATCTACTGAAATGTTAACATTTAAAAAAAATTTTTTGTTGAAAAGACGGATTTCTTTTCAGTTTGAATATTTTGTCCTTATGAAGCAATCCTTGAATGCATCGGATTTGGCAGCATATTTTTGTGTAGAATGCCTTTTCAAATCACAGTCTTTGGAAACTTGCACAAATTCCCCACAAATCAAGCAGAGTGCCTTACATTTATCTCTACACAAAGTAGTCATCTTTCCACTCTTCACTGAACAATCTTTCATCTGTAATTTTCCTTTTTGGGGTTCTGTTTTCTTTTGAGACTATACAAATCATGATGGTATTAAAAAAATAGATAAGAGACTATACTCATTTTCATTATGAAAATTAGTTGACAGGAAAATAGAAAGCAAGGTTTGGGCCCTTCCACAACTCTGCTGCAGATGCGGGGGTGGGGGATTGGGTAGGGATGGAGGCTGATTGTAAAGCACAGTGGCTGAGAATGTCTGAGGTGCTGCCAAGGCTTGGAAGTGCCCTTCAGAGATAAGGGGATCCCAGGATGAAAGGCAGAGTGTGACAAAACAATATAATTGCATTACAAATGTATAACTCAACCTCCCGGAAGGAGGTGAGAGAAAAGGTGTGGACTTAAATAACTTTTGAAATGACTAGAGTGTGGAAGACTAATTTGTAAAGTTATTTGCCACGGGGATGTGCGTTAACAATCTTATACTGCTGTACAGGGAATTAAGTGAATGGATGGTGGGAAAGAGACAGATTTCGTATTGTTAGAGTGAGAGTTTACAGATAACACTTGGAGGAGGCTAGAATGATCCTGTGGTAATGAATTAGCATTGGAGATAGCAGTATGAACTGATGTTTAAGATACAAGGACAGAACCATATAGAAACATTAGCGGATGTGTGCCTGTGCATGGCTTAGCAGACGACTGCCCATTTCTTTACTATTTCAGCTATGAAGCCTAGAAGCAACTACTTCCCAGAGGATGGTAGCAACCACTTACTGCTGGTTTCTAATGCCTTTTTCTAACACAGGAAATTAGGGACTCTTGTGTTAGAAATGGCTGATTCTAGGACGGAGGCAGAAAACATATGAGATGCTCCTAGAGAATCTATGTGGTAGCTGAGAGGAGAGAATAAACAAACCAATGCAGCTCCGTGGTCGGGTATGCCAATAGGGCACAGAAGCCAATTGGGAAAATTACCAGTCACCAAAGCTGAACAATTTGAGCAAAAAAATAATTAAAATGAGATTGGGCTATAAGTTCAATAATATAAATATGCATATGTGGATAAGTCAATAAATGACTGCATAAGTAAGTAAGAAGGGAGAAAAAATAAATCTCCTTTGCAGAAGAGTCCCAAGTAGCTTATGTAGTTACTCTTCAGTCAAGGAGAGGAAGCATATCACTTCTCAGGGTCGCCCATGAGAAGAGGGCCATGAGAACTCATTCAGTGAGTTCCTTTTTAAGACTACAGCATGGGAATGGCGGCGGTGGGGGTGGGTAACTTCACAGTGGAGAAATCAGATGAATGCCATGTTGGCCAGGTGATCAGTGTCCACGGTGACGGTCATGCACCCCATTGACAGTATGTACCCTTGACACGATACGAGGAAAATGGCACTTTACCTGTGCAGTCTTCCTCTGAAAAGCCCATTACTCCAGGTTAATCCTAAGAAAAACATTAGGCATATTCCAACAGAGGAGAATCCTAGAACAGATGGAACCAGCACTCCTCAATACTGTAAAGGTCATCACAAACAAGGAACATCTGAGAAGCTGTCGTATCACCAGGAACAGAGGGAAACACGACACTTCAATGTAATATTGTATTCTGGATGGGATCTTGGAAAAGAAAAAGGGCATTAGGTAAAAAAGAAGAAAATCTGAGAAAAAAATGAAATTTAGTTTATTAAAATACGTCAGTATTGGCTCATTAATCTTAACAAACATCATAGGAATATAAGATGCTAACAGTTGAGTGTGAGAAATATGAGGACTTTCTGTACTGTCTTTGCCATTTTTTCTTTGAATCTAAAACTGTCCTAAAAATAGGCTCTATTCATAAAAACAGGTGTTCATAGTAGTGCATAGCAAGATTGGGTTGCAAGGAAGCCTTGTTGGCTGGGGGCGCATGAGCTAAGAATAGGGGTGAGGAGGCGTTGGCAGTAAACAGGGAGACTGTGTCGTCATAAGGAGCAGTTGATGCCAATGTTCTGGTCCGCGTGAGACAGAGCGCATGGCCGGGGGAGGCAGCACAGTCATGGGTACCCTCAGGTCTTCACAGATTGGGTTTTCTCTAAGAGGGAAGATGGCAGGAGCAATGGCAGAGGAGGCTGGAGGGCCTCGTAACCAGCATCGACTTTGAATTTTGATGAAGGCAGCCACTGGAGACTTCCAAGCAGAGGTGATCAGCCTTGTAGTTTTGAAAGATTATCCTCAATGTTTTTTAAGAGATGAAGAGCTCAGTATGCTTCACTTCCTTCTCTCTCTCTCTTTCTTTTCTTGTCACTTTTTAACGCTGACATTAGAGAATCATCAGGGCGAATCAGGGCCGGGTGCCTGACTTTGGGCAGGAAGGTTGAAGGAAGCCCAACCCCAAATACCTCTTTTACGCTTGACTAAGCAGCTCACCAGGCAGAAGTCATTAATGGGTCTCTTAAGGACTTTAATAAGCCTTATTCTTATCCCAGTGTTTCTCCCCTGGGGCCATTGTGGGTGTCTCCAACCTGTTTGCTAATTACCTGGAGCTTTGGAAAACAGGCTTGTGCCTTTCAGTAATTAGTAATCAATTACTGCTCTGCTCCCCAGACCAGTGATTCTTTTTCCATGACGTCTTCTCAAGCTGTGCTGACAGGAGATTGAGTCATACCTTTCTCAAGCCTGCCAAGAGACACACACGAAACAAAGGGGGAGCAAAGGCAGAAAATGAAATGATACAAACTGGATAATAGATAATTAGATAATTATCCCTAGCTGAAAGCACACCTTGGAATTTGCATACAAAATGAAGTGACTTGGCAAAAAGAATGCTGATGTCAGGGAAGGGGTAATTTTATTGCATGGAGAAGTAGCTCGGTGGGGAGGATTTGGTCATCCTCTGACTTCTTGCTCCAGCCTCCTCACTCGTCTTCCCTTTAGCTTCTTCTCCTGCGATCTAAATTCCATAATTTCTTTAAGGAAAAAAAAAAAAAAAGATGTGAAGTGAGTCAACTCACCTTCACTGTAAAATGTGGAGAAGACCTCCCTTGCCTCCATATACTCAGTCTTGTCTCATTCTCCCCACGATGGGCTTGTTATATGTTGGACTGCACAGATTGGAGCTGTGCAGTAAGTCACTCACAATATGTGCAGCCTGCCTTCTGAACTCTGGTTTTGGAACATGTTGTTGTCCTCAGAACTAGACGCTCAGAGACTCAGAGATAAGCACTGCACACACAATGATTATTAGGAGAGGGCGACCAAGGCTCGCTCAGGCCTGTGGTGACTTCCAACATTTATTGGATGTTTTCATACACACCACTAGTCAATAGAAAAAAAAGGTATAGAAATAGAAAAAGGAACATATAATGGTGAAATCATAAAGACTGCTAAGAAATTCTTTGTTCAGCGCATATGCTGCTAGACACATACATCGCTGGTTCTAAATCGAGACCCTTTGCTCAACACTTTGCTGAAGGCTTAACCACAACAGCCTCTAGCTGTCTTGTTCTTGATTGATTAGTTCCCTAAAACTTTAAGAAAGAATAGTTTACTAAAAGAATAGAGCAGAGCACTTTTCCCATAACCTCCGCAGGTGCCCAGCCCCCAGCTGCAACCGTGCGAAGCCCTCCGGTAACTTTCCTTT
Organism: Loris lydekkerianus; assembly: GCA_963574355.1. NCBI lineage: Eukaryota > Metazoa > Chordata > Mammalia > Primates > Lorisidae > Loris > Loris lydekkerianus. The sequence goes on along the minus strand of CAUYPK010012006.1, from coordinate 1,284 downwards.
CTGTGAACATTTAACTGATTGTTCTTACTAGCCTGGGCATGTCCACAAAGAAAGACGTTTTTCCATATTAGGGCAACGTTCCTCCGGGAGCACATGAGGCCATGTCACTTGCTTTGGTTGGGGGGCCAGTACCTCTCCAGGAACAAAAATGTAGGTGTCATTCTTTCCTTTTCTCACATCCAACCCTTCAGTAGGTCCTGTTGACGTCCTGCTGTATTTCTCACCATCTTCACCACAAAAACCCTCATCCACATCACCACTGGCCACTGGGGGACAACCCGACTCAGCCCACGGGCCCACTGCTCTCTCTCCCCCGGGTGGAAGGCCACACACCAGGCTCCCACCAGGGTGAGCTCTCCGTCTTTTCATGTGGCTGCTGTCCACAGATGATCGGGAGGACATCTGTTTCTGACTCTCAGCACGTGCATCAACCACCTGACTAGTCCCCTTTTATTCACTAGTGCTCTCTCACCACCCACTAGGGCTCTTAAAACTGGAAGCTGGATCGCATTTCTCTCTTCTGAAAACATCCCAGTGGTTTCCGCTGTTCTTACAGTAAAATCTATTTTTCACCATGTCCTCTGCCACTGACGTCTGTTCTCACCACACACCTCACTGGCCTCCCTGATCTCCTTCCTTTCTTTAAACAAGTTAAGTCACGCAAGAGTAGTAGCCCCTCGGGCATGGAGGAGTCCTTCTTGGAAACCTCTAAGGCTGCCTCCTCACTGCCCAGCTAAGACAAGTCAGACAAACTGCCCTTTACTGGCTCTGGGAACACAGTCCCCTGACTTGCCTTTGGTGCTCTCAGTAAGGGCTCCTTTTGGGCCAAGATCTGGCTGAGTGTGGCCCGGTGTCTCCTGCTTCCCTGCATGGTGAGGGCCTGCACCAGAAGCTACAAGATCACACGGCAACAGAGTCAACAACACAAATCATGTCCATATAGAAATGAACTGTTACTAAGAAAAGAGAGGCTGTAGCAGAGACTGGGAGAGCTGCTGTAGCTGTGAAAGGAGGGAGCTAATACTTAGCACTGTTTTATTTTCTATACATAACCCACTATTGGTAATCTTTTAATTTTAAAATTTAAAAAAATTTTTTTTATTTTTATTATTATTTTTTTATTTTTTATTTTTTATTTTTATATTTTTATTATAGATAAAAATATGCACCATAGATGTGGCCCGACCCATTACCCTCCCTCCACCCAAACCTCCCCTCTCCCTTCCCCTTCCTTGGTCCCTTCCCCATAGTCTTGTGGTATAGTTGAGTTATAGCCTTCATGTG
>CAUYPK010012004.1:0-28867 GCA_963574355.1 Loris lydekkerianus | reverse complement strand
TTGAGGTTGCTGTGAGCTATCACACCATGGCATTCTACCAAAGGTGACAAAATGAGATTATCTCCAAAAAAATAAAATATCTTAAAATATATATATATATATATATATATTTATATATATATTTTTTTTTTTTTTTTTTTTTTTTTTTTTGAAATTTTACATGAAGTTGTTCTTTTGAAGGCTAAATCATGCTGCTGATTGGTTACGGTTCTCCTTGAAAGAGGCAGTTTTTATGTGGAAATTTTATTTGAGTCTGAACATCCTACAATTTTAACAATGCATTCTTTCACAATTTCTAAATCAGTGAATGGCTTCCCTTTTTCCCACATATACAAACTACTTCATAGTTTTCTTCAGTGTCATTATTTCCAGGTCTTATTTCTGTTGAAAGAATTGTCTTTTCTTTCTCTTTTCATCTTTTAATTTCTGTAATACAACCGTTGGTGTGTTTTACTCTAATTTAAAATATTTGTGGTCCTTATGAATATTACGTTAATGAGCACTGAATTTCTGTAATTTTGATATTTTAGTATCACAAAGCAAGCAAATCATCTTATCTTTGGCAAAAATAAGATAAAATTGTAATTCTGCCAATCCTCATTAAGAAAAAAAAAAATTCCCTTCAGCATTCTTCTTTGACATGATGGGCTATTAAGGAGACAGAATGAAAAAAATAATGTCAAGCTGTGCAACTATTCGCAAATTCCACTTCAAAAATAAACACAGTGCATCATTTTTAAAATCTGGTAACAGAACGGCACACCCAACTTCCATAAACTCTCACCAACCAGCCTTGTGTAGTAGTGGTACCAGTTGGGCAGGAGAAGGTAGAACTAAGTAAGGGACATAGCAGTCATCAATTTAGCCCTTGTATGGCTTATTAATGTTCTAACTGTGCTGGACAATTAAGGAGGATTACTTTGTTGAAACTTGTTTTATTATTGGGATTTTAAATGTGTTCATGTTCAAATTAAAAAAAAAAAATTGTATTAACAAAAATAAAAGGATTTGTTCTGTAAAATTTGGGTTGCATCAAAACGTCACCCTTAGGGACCTAGAAGACCACATGTAGAATTATGGGTGGATGTTCCCCACCACTGATATATAATAATATATGCTTTTTATATGTTCAATGTATTTAGAAGGAAATGCAGGGTGTCCATAAAAGAGATCATAAAAGGATAGGGGAATGGGAAACTTAGCAGAAGATAATCTGGTTGCTGTATGTTATGCCTGCTATCTCAGATACTTAGGCGACTAAGGAAGGAGGATTGCTTGAGTATATGCAGAGTTTGAGTCCAGGTCGGACAACATCAAAAGACTAACTCTAAGAAAAAAAATTAAAATATATTTAAAATAAAGTAGAATTACTTTGGTATTCTGTATTTTAAATTTTATTTTATAATGTACTGGTTTGATCTACTTTATATATTAAAAAATAAATATACAGACCTAAACATACGCATGACTTAAAAAAGACTATAGTTGATTTTTTAAAAATATAATACAAATATTCACTTTGTTATTAAAAACTGTTAATTCTGTCCACCTTATAGATAAAATGTAAGTAAACTAGAAGAGGACAGAATATTTCCCAACTCATTCTATGAAATCTGCATTACCTTGATATCAAAACCAACTTAAGCCAATATGTTTTATGAATATTGACCAAAATAAACCTCAAAAATACTAGCAAACCAAATTCAGTAGGATATTAAAAAGGTATATCATGACCATGGGAAATTTATCTCAGCTTTTCAAAGTCTATTTAGCAACTGAAAATAATTTTTAAGAGAATGAAACCAAAACTACGAGAAGCTAACCATAGATGTAGTAATAGTATTTGAAAAATTTAAGACATACTGGCTTCATATTAGGTATTGAATTTGACATGCTCCCACTTAATGGGCACAATGTAAAAATAATGAAAAAGAGAATAGAAGGGCATTTGCTAATATTCAAAAAAGAAAAATCCAATACCTTCTTATGAAAAGAAAAAGAAAAGCAAAATGCTTAATAAACTAAAATGGAAACAAGTATCTTTAATCTGATAAATGACTTCTATGAAGGATCTAATGCTCTTGTGTAATGTAAGTAAATGCAATGTTAGCCAGAGGTAAAATGTTACCTAAATTTTTTTCCCCTAAAATCAGAAACATAAAAAGTAGACACTTCTATTCAATAATGTACTGGGGATTCCATCCAGAGTAATTAGACAAGACATTGAAATAAAAAGTGTAGATTATGAAGAAAGAAAACTATTTATAGATGACATAACCTTGTAAATAAAATTTTTAATAAATTCACATAGAGAAAAGTTATGAGATACAAACATAAAAAGTAAAATATAATGTAAGCTACGAAGTTTGGTTAACAATTACGTACCAAAATCGGTTCATTACCAGTGAAGTTCAATAAATATACCACATTAACACAAGATAATAATAAGAGAAAATCTGTACATGTAGGAAATAAGGGATATATGGAAATAGTACTTCCTGTACATTTTTTTTTTTTGTATTCCTAATGCTGCTCTGTTAAAATAAAAACTATGAGGGAGGGGAGGTGAGCAGAGGAAGGGAGATTGGTGGGATTACACCTGCGGTGCATCTTACAAGGGCATATGTGAAAATTAGTAAATGTGGAATGTAAATATCTTAGCACAATAACTAAGAAAATGCCAGGAAGGCTATACTAACCAGTGTGATGAAAATGTGTCAAACAGTCTATGAAACTAGTGTATGGTGCGGTGCCCCATGGCCACATTAATATACACAGCTATGATTTAATTAAAAAAAAAATGAGAGTTAATAAATTAGTTCAGCAAGACTGTAGGATATAATATCAATATATATAAATCAATTTTATTCATACACACTTGAAATAAACTTATAAAAATAAAATTTAGTGAGAAATTTGATTTATAATATAATAAAAAATAGGAATAAATTTTGATAAAAGAAACCCAAAACTTATACTCTTAAAACTATAAACTGCTGTTGAAGTAAATTGCATAAGACCCAAATAAATGGGATTACATATCATATTGATGGATCGAACAATTTAACATTGTTAAGATGGTATACTATCCAAAGATACCTAAAGATGCAAAGGAAATCTTTTCAATATTCCAGAATCTTTTTTGCAGAAATTTAAAAGTAGATGCTAAAATTTATACTGAAATTTAAGATATAAAGTAGCCAAAACAATTTTGCAAAATAATAAGATGGGACCCAAGTTCCTGATATAGAAACTTAATACAAAGCTACAATAATCAAGACTGTGGTACTGGAGTAAAGATAGAAATATAAATCAATAGAACATAATTAAAAGCCCATAAACAAACCCTCCATTTTTTGTCAATTGGTTTTTGGCAAGGATTCCAAGAAAAAAATCCTTGAGGAAAGAATATATTTTTTTTAATAAATATTGATAATACTTGGAAAACTAAATTTCCACACATAGGTGAATTATATCTCACCTCTGTCTCGTACCATACACAAAAATTAACTCAGTAGAGGTCAACAATCAAAATAAAAGAGCAAAAACTATGAAAGTTGAGGAAAAAACTCTTACAGGAAAATTTGTTTGAACATTTGTGGTCTTTATTTAGATATTGTCATATTAGACATAACATAAAAAGCACAATTGATGGGGGAAAGTCAATAAATTGACATCAAAAATTAAAAAAAAAAAATACTCCCTGAAGGACACCATCAACAAAGTAAAATCCAAGAATTGGAAAAAAATATTTGTGATTATATCTCTACTAAGGGACATGTGTAGAATACATATATTTTATTTAAACTTTCAAACTCAATAATTAAGTACATAAATAACCTCATTAAAATACAATGAAGCAACATCTCCCCCACACACTGCTATTAAGCACATGAAATGATGGTCATCATTATTAACAATGAAGGAGATGCAAATCAAAAGTGCAGTGAGGCTTGCTTCACTCCCAGTAGGACCACTAATAAAAGACACACATAAGTATTAACAAGTGTTGGCAACACTGTGGAGAAATTAGAACACAAGGCAAACAAACATATATGTTCACAAAAAATACACCTACATGAATACTTATAGGAGCACTGTTTATAAAGACCAAACAGTGAAAACACAGGAATTATCTATCCAGTGATAGGTCATTTGTTAGAAATGGAAATCTTAAATATATGTACCACACAAAAGTATAAATAGCTTTATTGCACTGAATAAAAAATGACTTTATAATAAAATGTTTCCCATGAAGAAAACTCTTGGTACAAATATGTTCATTGCTAAATTCTGTCAATATTTAAGAAATACACACTATTAAATAGCTTAACTTTATACCTCAAGGAACTAAAAGAACAAACTAATTCTAAAGTTAGCAGAAAGAAAGAAATAAAAATCATTAGAGAAGAAATAAATAAAACTGAGACTCCAAAACAATAGAAAAATTCAATGAAACTAAGTCTTGGCTTTCTGAAAATAAATGAAATTGATTTTTAACTGGACAAAAAGAATACTCAAAATCAGGAATGAAAGAGTAAACTGATACGACAGAAATACCAACAATTATTGAAAACTACTTAAATAATTACACATCTTAAAGTGAATGTCTTAAAATATATACGTACATATATATTTACTAGAAATATAAAACCTACCAAGATTGTGCCATGAATAAATAGAAAAAAATGAACAGAGAAATAATTGATGAAGACATTGAATCAGAAAGTAAAAATCTGCCAACAAATAAAAGCCCAGGACCTGCTATCTATTCTGATGAATTGTAGTAAACATTTAAAGAACAATTTATGCCAATCCTTCTCAAACTCTTTGAAAATTTTAATAAGAGGGAATTCTCCCAACTCAGTTCATGAGTCCAGAAATACATTCATACCATAACTAGACAAGGAACCTAAAAGAAAACAAAAATTACATGCAAAAATATCTCATGAAAATTGAGATTGATACTAGCAAACAGAATTCAAAGGCACATTAAAATAATTATATAGCATGATCAAGTGAGATTTGCTCTGGGAAGCAAGGAATTTTTAACTTAGGAAAATCAAAACATGTGATACACTGCATTAACAAAAATCTTGTGATCATCTCCATAGATGCAGAAAAGCAATTGAGAAAATTGAACATCCTTTCACAATAAACTCTCTAAAAAAATTAGGTATGGAAAAAAGTGCCCACAGCTAACACTCAATTGCAAAAGGTGAACATGTTTCTTTTAAGATTGGGAGTAAGGCAAGGATGACCACTTTTGCCACTTTTATTCAACATATTGATAGTACTGAGAGGCTTAGATAGAGCAATTATGCAAGTGAAAAAAGCAAACTCCATTTTACTAGGAAAGGAAGAATTCAACTTTTCTCTTTACGGAGGACATGATGTTATATGTATAAAACCCTAAAGACTCCACTAAAAAAAAAAAAAAAAAAAAAAAAAAAAAGCATTAGATGTCTTTGTTGTAAATGATTTTTGTTCACCTGGAATGTTTATTGCAGCCAAATTCACAATAGCCAAGTGATGGAAGCAGCGTAAATACCCATCAACCCATAAATGGATAAATTATGGTAGATGTATACCATGGAATACTATGCAGCCATCAAAAGAGGGAGACTGTACATCTGTCTGTTTACCTGGATGGGGCAGGACCATATTCTTCTTAGTAAAGTATCTCAATAATTGAAAAAAAAAAAGTATCCAATGTACTTAGTACTATTATGAAACCAACCAGAGGTCCTCAAACTTTTTAACAGGGGGCCACTTCACTGTCCCTTAGACCGTGGGAGGGCAGGACTAGAGTTTTTTAAAAAAAAAAATATGAACAAATTCCTATGCACACTGCACATATCTTATTTTGAAGTAAAAAGCAAAATGGGAACAAATTCAATCACACCACCTCATGTGGCCAGCGGGCCGCAATTTGAGGACCCCTATCAGACAGTCCAGAAAGAAAGAGTGGAGAGTAGAGAGAGGGGAAGAGAAAAGGGAGGGTGAGTGGAGGAACAGTATTTGGTAGGATTTCACCTAATGTACACAATGCAAGTGTCCATTTCCAAACAACTAAGAGCATATTATGAATGTCTTAACACAAAAATAATTAAATGAGGTGATAGTTATGTTAATTAGTTTGATTTAAACATTTCACATTGTATATCAAATCATGACATTGTGACCCATAAATATATACGGTTATGATTTAATAAAAACTAAGTAACAAATTGAGTATATTTGAAGAGTGAAAAATAAAACAAACATAAAAATGAATAGGTTTTTTATTCATTCACAATGAATTGTCAGAAAAAAGACCATCTCTTAAAATAGTGTTGAAAAACTAGATAGGAACATGCAGAAGCATGAAATTGGCCCCATATGTCACACTGTAAACAGAAAACAATTCAAGAAAGATTAATATCTTAACAGTAAGACAAAAGTACTAAAAGTACTAAAATTGCAAAAGTACTAAAAGAAAACATTAGAAAAAAAGTTTATTTAACAAATTAATCCCATGTTGACTTTTTTGTTTGTTTTGTTTAGTAGAGACAGTCTCACTTTGTCTCCCGTGGTAGAGTGCTGTACTTTCACAGCTCACAGCAACCTCCAACTCCTGGGCTTAGGGCAATTCTCTTGCCCTGGACTCCCAAGTAGCTGGGACTACAGGCGCCCACCACAACACCTGGTTATTTTGTTTTTGTTGTTGTTGTTGTTGTTGCAGTAGTTTGGCCGGGGCCGGTTTTGAACCTGCCATCCTCAGTATATGGGGCCAGCACCCTACCCCCTGAGCCACAGGCACCACTCTCATGTTTACACTTGATCCCCAGTGTTGGACTTGAGGCCTATTGGGAGATGTTTGGTTCATGCCAGCAGAACCCTCATGAACGGTGCCCTCCCCATGACAATGGGTGAGTTTTCACATTATTAGTTCATAGTAGAGTTAGTTGTTTAAGGGAGGCTGACTTCATCTCCTCTCTCACTTGCTCTTTCTCTCCCCATGTGACATGCCTGCTCCCCCTTCTCCTTGATCTTGACTGGAAGCTTTCCAAAGCCCTCAGTAGAATTAGATACTGGTGCCATGCTTACTCAGTCTGCAGAATTGTGAAGCAAATAAAACACTTCTTTATAAATTTCCCAGTCTCAGGTATTTATTACAATTCAAAATGGACTAACAGAGATTTACTGCAAAAGAGAGTGAGGTAACCATATAAGGTATAGAAAATATTCTCTATATTTTTGCATTTAATTATAGAGGTATATGCATTTGTCAATAGAAATCAAAGTGTATTTTTAAAATGGCTGCACTTAGTGCTATACAAATCATACTTCAATAATGTTGATTTTGTACTTGTAAAACATTTGAAAATAAAAATAGATGAAAATAAAGATCTCATATAATAATTCTATTAGAAATAAATCACAGTTAAATTTTGACATAGTTAAAATCATATTTTACAAAATGCTATTATAGCTTGTCTGTCTTCTCGCATCAGTTTTGCGAATCAATAAGACACTTTCACAGAAATATAACTTTAAAATCTGCGTAATAGCACAACATTTTGAATATATTATTTCTTTAAATTTTAATATTTTATTGTTTTATTTTTTGCTTTTAATTATTTAGTACATATTTTACTTATTTTGATGTGCAGTTTCAAAATACAAATAATGAAGTGTTTTGTAATTATTGGAATTTTTATTCCATAATTATTTGAAATAACTTTTTATCATGTTAGAAATTCATCCATATCCTTGATTATCTAGACATTATCTTCTACTTCATGTGACTGTGTGTCTAGGCTTTCACCAATACTCTCTTGTTTTGATTTGCTTATTCATATGTTTTAGTAATCATTCATGCATGCTTCTTTATCTTGGCTGTTACTACTTGTTAAAGTAGTTTTACCCAATTTTAGGTAAAATTCAGGAGAATTTGTAATGTTCAAAAAACAGTGAGGGTACATTAACTAGTTTTGGAGATATTCATGTCTGTATGAATGCAAGTAACTCCATTCAGAAAGACAGAATTCTGAAAATCCACTTTTTAAGTCTCAATAATTATTTTAGATTTCTTAAGGTATTATCTATATTATTTGTATAATTTGTTTTATTATTTTAAAAATATTCCTGTTTGAGTAATATCTATTTCTACTACATTTTGTAATCTTTAATATTTCAGTTACAAATAAATTATTGATTTTGTGTATTTAGTTTATAATCATACATCTTATTTCTGTTGCTTATACATGCGATATTTTGTAGTCACCTCTTTTACATTTTCTATTTATATATTGCATCACCTTAAGATACTCATTATTTTGTGATCAATTTTCCAATGGTTAAATCACTTGTTCTCTTATTGCTTGGATAAGACATTCAGACTACTATTAAAAAATTATTATGGTAGTGGAAAAAAACTTATTATGGTAGTGGATATCATTTCTTGACTTTTGTTTCAAGTGAAATAATGTTGGCTCTTGGATTAAGATAAAAATCCTTAATCACTGAAAGAAAGACTGTATTGCATTATGGCTGTTAGTGTGGAGTAATTTTGCATTTATGAGTTGATCATCTTTTCGTGTCTTGCTTAAACTCCTGAGACTGTTATTCATTTGTAACAAAGGTGCTGATAATAACTCATCTTAGAGTTACTGTGAGATTAAATGAGGTAACAAATACAAAATATTTACTATGGTGACCAACATACAGTAAGAGCACATAATTAGCAACAGCAGCTATGGATTCTAAATAAAATATCTTTTTTACATGGATGGATCTGGAACATATCCTACTTAGTAAAGTAACTCAAGAATGAAAGAAAAAATATCCAATGTACTCAGTACTATTATGAAACCAATTTACAAACACTCATACTTTTATATGAAGAATAGATCACAACTACGGCCCAAGATGAAGGGGGAGGAAGGGGGAATAAGACGGGAGGGGAGAGGATAGAACAAGGGAGGGTGAATGGTGGGATCACACCTATGGTGCATAAAGCAAGGGTACTTGTCGGATATATCAGTATAGAGTATAAATGTCTTAACACAATAATTAAGGAAACAAGATGACATATATATCAACCAGTGTGTTGTATGCATTCCCAGTTCTATATGAAATCAGCACATTGTACTTCATAAATGTATTAATGTATACATGATCTATGTCTTTATGATTTAATAATATATTATTCTAAGGAGTTGATATCATTTTCCCCCTGAACCTCTCTGCTTATATTATAGGAAATATAATTATCGCATAAAATAGAATTTCTTATAGTAATATATAAATAAATATTTTTATACAAAGTCACTATTTCATTGATGGAATAATAATTTCGTCTTCATGAAGGCGGATGCAAGGGGAGGGGAGAGGTGGAATGGAGAGAGGGTAAACGGTGGGATCACACCTATGGTGCATATTGCGAGGGTACATGTCAAATCTATTAAGTTTACAGTACAAATGTCTTAACACAATAATAAAGTAAGTGAGGTGAAGGCTATGTTAACCAGTTTGATGTAAGCATTCCGAATTGTATATAAAATCAGCACATTGTATCCCATAAGTGCATTAATGTATACACGATTTATGTATTTATGACTTAATAAAAAATAATTTCCTCTTCATGAAATAGCATCTCTTAATACAGAAATGAATTTTATTTCCTGAGGTTGTTGTATTAAATACACTATTAAAAATAGTATGTGCGTGATTAGTCTGTACATCTTTATATTATTTCTATCTGGGTATAGTATTAGGTTTAAATTAGCTTTGTAAACCATGAATCGTAATTATTTTTATTTTTATTTTATTGTTCTGATTAGATGTGAACAATTTACTCAGGAAATTAATTATCTGCATCTTGAAATTTGAAAGAAATTACCTGTAAAATCATTTAAATCTAGTGCTATATTTTTGGCAACAACTTATTTTTTTTTACTTTTTCAATATTTTTCATGGTCTTTGTTTTATTCAGGTGTTGTACTTCAAGAAAAATTTTATTTTGTGTAGAAATGTATTCTTTAACTGAAAATTATATTTATTAGCAATCTTTGTTGTGATTTTTTCTTTTCTAATTAAAATTTTATTTGTGTTTGATTATCTTCTCGATTATAATTTAAAAAAACTTTAATTATCATTCGTTTTTTATTATGTTTTATAGAGAAGTGCATTATATTTTGCATAATGTTTTATATGGTGTTTTATAATTTAGCTTATTTAAATATCATTAACTTTACTGCTAAATCCTAATGTTTTCTGTATTTGGGTTTTCTTAATTTGGTAACATCTTTATTGAAATGTAATTCACATTCTCCACAATTAACACATTTAAAGAGTATCATTCAATAGCGCTTAATTTTTTCACAAAGATAGACGATTTTCATTATTTGAAAATAAGACCCTGTACTCATTACTTTAATGGTTCATGCTATTTCATTGTTTGGACCCATGGTGGTTTTTAAAATAACTTTTATTGTTGAATAGCTCAATACACCTTGTTTAACTTGGTATTTTTCTCAGTTCAAGGAAATGGTAAATAAATACCTGAGGTATGGAGATCCGAGTATCCTGATTTGATCATTACACATTCCACAAATGTAACCAAATATCACAGGTACTTTATGAATATGTACAAATACTATGGATCAATAAAAAGAAAATAAAATTAAAAAAAAAAAAAAAAAAAAACAGAGAAAACCACAATAGTCTGTTGAATTTCCTTGTAGGAAAGGTTGCATAGGAATACTCTGAGCATAAGTGCAAAAATTACCATATATGTACCAACAGTTAAAATATATATATATTTTGTTGGAGAAATTCATGTTTTCCAAATTGGCCAACATTTAGTATTGGCATTAAAAAAGCAATGACAATTAAATACCTGAAAACTAATGTTAAAATTTTATTTTGCTTACCTTCAGAGGTTACTGCATACATATTTTTCATATTTTTATTGACTGGTGTGGTTTATATTCTGCTTTCATAATATGCTAAAATATTTTTTAGTTTTGTTGTTTTCATTTTTCAAAAAGAATAATTTCTTTTGCAATTGTTATATACCTCATTTCTGCTGCTTTTCTGTCTTCTTTTCACAATTAAGGCAATGCTAGGATTCTTTATATTTTTAATGGTAATACAATAGTTCTTTAGCTTTGGGGGACATGATCATATTCCTAGACTATTGGGAACTTTACATCAAAAGTGGCAATTGAATTATATCAATTGAATTTTTGGTATCTCTTCAGATTATCACACATTTTATTTGGTGAAATACATATTCTATTTTTAAATATTTAACCACTTTACATTTTAAGTATAAAACCTTTTTTAACAATCTGTATTTGGTTGATATACCATTGTGTTTGTTTTTCTAGGGCTTTTAGATCTATACTTGTAAGTTGCATTCATTTTCTGAGTAATATATCTTACTTTTAATGTATAGATATTCTCACTTCATAAATGAATTGGAATATATCCATATATCATTTTTATGTTGTAGGAGAGTTTCTTTAGAATTTATCACCTCCTGAAACTATGGAAGCATTTCAATGAAAAATTGTCTGGTTTTTCAGATTATTTTGAACAAATTAGGGGACATAATTTCTTTTTCTTCTAAGGATATAGGTTGATATAGTGTTCATAGTTTTTCTACATTTAATTGTGATATAATAGATTTTCCTAGAAAAAAAAAAACACACATATTTTCTAGATTTCCAAATTCCCTAGCAAAGAGTTGTGCAAAATATTTTCAACATGATCAATAATTATTAATATAGCCCTTGGCTATTCCTGATTTGTTTGTATTTTATCTTCCACTTTCCATTAAGCATAATAGAGTTTCCTTTATTTTCCTTATGAAACATTCCAAAGATTTATAGGCAAATTCTAATATTTTACTATTTCATAAATGATTAACTTCTGCTTTAATCATTTTTGTTTACTTATTATTTACTTATATTATTTTAATTATTTCTCAGTTTAAAATATAGTAATATTAGACTGTAGATTTAACTGTGAGTATAGCTTTGAAAGTAGTCCATATTTTAGACAAAGCCTTTGGTTTGTAATTTTTTTGAAATACATAGTATTTAGAATCAAGTTGTCAGGAACACATCACCATTAGCTTGGGAAATGATTTCTGGAGGAATGAAACCAAACAATGTACAGTATTTAGTTTCACATATGTATTTTCATTTTTTAGGTGATTAGTTAGATTAAAATACCATCAAAAATATGAAATGTAAAAACATCTCAGTGTTCACCATGACACTCAAATGACATGAGGAATTAGATTTATGTGATGAAAATTCTGGCTTTATTTTAATTTTATGTGATTTGACCTGGGATATAATAACCTAATAATAAGCCTGGCTACCGCATCAAAGTGCTTCTAACAGGCACAATAAAATAACGTTGCAGCCAAAATTAGAATTGTTGGTTCAAAAAAATTAGAAAATATATAGCATGTTAGTGTGTAAATATGTTTCTTTTGTTTTATTTTGAGATCAATTCTAGTCCCATGATATTTTCCCGTAGACTTAAAGCCAAGTTTCCTTGGAAGTGTAATAATTTCTTATAAATTATTTTTTAGAAAATTTGATGTTTAGGTTGCTATAAGAAATGATTATACTTCCATGACTCCTATTGAATATTTTATTTATTTCAATATGTTTACTGTAAGAAAACAATTAACATTGTATCTATAAATCTTTGTTCACATCTGTAACATATTCCTCAAAGTGGAATTACTCTAAATAAGAATATGAGCATTTTTAAACCTTTTGATATATACTTATAAATTACATTTCAGAAAGGTTGAGATAATTGCTCTCACTAGTGATAGTGGCTCTTGAAAGTGCTTATTTTATAATTCTTAACAGAAAATCATCTTCCCTCTTAAGATTATATAACATAACGCAAAAGAGGACACTTAATTATTAATAAGGAACCTATAATAAATTCCATTTATTTATATACAATGTAGTATATTCAGCTCTGTCCACATAGAGCCCCCATGCTTTTGATATGATAGTCACTGTATCTAAAATATCCTGAAACTCACTCACACCTTTGTAATAATTTCTCACCTACCAAGTCTGACTTTAAGAATTACTTCATCTGTGAAGACTTTTCTGTCCAGTTTTTCAGTTTACAAAGGAAAATTGACCATATCTCTTGCCCGATTATAGATTGGATTGTTTGTTCTTTTTTGTTGATTAATTTGAGTTCTCTGTAGATTCTAGTTATCAAGGCTTTTTCAGATTTGTAGCCTATAAATATCTTGTCTCATTCTGAAGGTTGTCTATTTGTTTTATTGATTGTGTCCTTAACTGTGCAGGAGCTCTTTAACTTAACAGGCCCCATTTATTAATTTTTAAAGCTGCTTCAATTTTCAGTGGGATTTAATAAAACCTTTCCCTGTGATATCATTAAAGTTTTCCCACACTTTCTTTAAGAGTTTGTATAGTTTTGTACCTCAGATATAAATCTTTTATCAAGCATAAGTTAATTTTTGGAAATGGTGAAAGGGCAGGTCCAGTTTCAGTATTTTATATGAAACTAACCAGTTTTCCAGCACTGTGTATTAAATAGGGATTCAATTCCCAAGTGTAAATTTTTGTTTGCCTTATCAAAGGTGATGTGAGGCTGATTTCATCTCTAGGTTCTCTATTCTGTTCCATAGATCTGTTTCTATTTTTATGCCATTACCAAGCTGTTTTGATTACTATTACTTTCAAAAGATGACATATGGTTTAATTGAGAAGTTATAAATGGAAATAGAATACTTATTTTCTTATTAAAGTGTCCCAGTTATTTCATTATGATACAGGTACCCACAACAGAAAATTGGGCTCTCAATTTGCGTTTAAGGGATTGACACAATAGAACAATGAATATAGAAAATTAGATATATTTTAAAGCTTTGCATGTTTGCAGAATTATACAGACTCAACTCAATAAATGGGTTCCTCAAAAAGTTAAATATGGAACAGTCATAAGACCCCACAATTTTTATCTTAGCTATATACTATACAAAATGAAAGTAGCTTTTGTAACAAATAGTTTTACATAAATATTCATAGTACCATTTTTCAGAGTAGCCAAAGAATAGAGAACCAAGGGATGAACCCAGGTACTTACCGTAATTTGATCTTTGACATATCAATTAAAAACATTCAGTGGGGAAAAGAGAGAATGGTGAGAGTATGTTATCCAAATCCTCAGTTTTCCTCAAGTCCTTTGGGAGACTTGATCACATTCTGACCCTTTTGTTCTTTGAAAACTCCCTTGGTAATAAACTTTTTCTACTTAAGCTCATTAGAAGTAGATTTCTATTACTTGTAACCGAGAGACAAGGCTAAGGCAGGGCCATTTTCATCTCTGAAACAGAGATTAGGGAATAGGGTAGAAGGCAAAGTGTCAGAGCTAACTATGAATAACTTATTACTGAATCTCCTAAGACCAGAGACTTCATGGTCTTTGAATTCTTCCCCTCTTCTTCCTGCATACTTGTTAATTACCAAGGATGGATCTATGTCAATAATAAACTTAAAAGTATTAAGTAAAGGGGGTTGGTGTTTGTACCTCAGCAGCTAGGGAGCCAGCCACACGCATAGGAGCTTGCAGGTTCAAACCCAGCCCGGGCCTGCCAAACAACAATGACAACTATAACCAAAAAATAGCTGGGTGTTGCAGCCGGTGCCTGTAGTCCCAGCTACTTGAGAGGCTAAGGCAAAAGAATGGCTAGCGGCCAAGAGTTTGAAGTTGCTGTGAGCTATGACATCATGCCAAGAGTTTGAAGTTGCTGTGAGCTGTGACATCATAGCACTCTATCCAGGACAACATAGTGACTCTGTCTCAAAAAAAAAGTGTTAGTAAAGGGAAAGGGGAGGGAAGTGGGAAATGTCCATCTGCTACTATAGGTCTGGTCTGGAACCAAGGACTCTTTTTTATGAAACCTTTCAGAGTGAAGGTGATGCAGGTGGTCCAGGAACCACATAAAAAACACTGCCTTGTAGGTCTAAATGAACAAAGAAAAAGAAGGCATAGAAAGAAACCTAATATAATGTTTCTCCAACATTCCTTAAACTATTTAGTACAGAAACAAGAATGAGAGGGAAAGCTATGAAGCAACATCCTACATCTTTAGTGGGCCACAGAGAAGAAAAATCATGATTAAAAACTATTAGTAATATTCTAGCAATAGGTAATAGAAAAGGAAGCATGGGTAAAAAGACATCCCTCTGAAGAAAAAAGAAAATACAAAGACAGCCCCAGACTGAGAAGTGAAATTCAGATCCAGCAGAGGCTTTGGATTCTACAGCCACAAATCACAGCAGGGAAGGAATACACAAAGAATCACGTGGGCCAGTCAACAGAGAGAGAGAGATCACCCCTAACCACCCTGAGAGGCACTGTCATAATTAAGTTTGAAATGGTCTCAGAACATGCTAGGGGAGACAAAAGGTTGAGAATCACTGCTCATGAGCCACTCTTCAGGTCTCCTCAACAGTCCCCAACGCCAGCCCAAAAAAAGCTGTGAGAAATCCAGTTTCCCTTATATAAGAGATACAATTCTGGCACCTTCACTTAGAATTCTTACAGCAATTTCCTTTAAAAAATTACTAAGCCTGGGCGGCGCCTATGGCTCAGTGAGTAGGGCACTGGCCTCATATAGCAAGGGTGGCAGGTTTGAACCCAGCCCCGGCCAAACTGCAACAAAAAAATAGCCAGGTGTTGTGGTAGGCGCCTGTAGTCCCAGCTACTTGGGAGACTGAGGCAAGAGAATTGCCTAAGCCCAAGAGCTGTGACACCACGACACTGTACTAAAGGCAACAAAGTAAGACTCTTAAAAAAAAAAAAAAAAAAATTACTAGGCCTTGTTTGAAGATTGTATTACACTAAAGGTTAAATAGGTATTATGAACAGCCAATGGCCTAGTCACCTGTACTGCTTTTATAAGGAAATACAGCCCAAGTTCAAAGCAAAAACTCAACAACAAAGCTTTGGGTAAAATCTATCTAGAGTTGGTGCAATCTGTCTAGAGTTTAGACAGATGTTCACTAAAACACCACGGCAAAGACCTACCTTGACTAAGGTCACAGTTCTTAGCCAAAGAACTAATGATGAGAAGCCACAGAACACTATACCCAAGAAAAGAACCAAAAGCCAAAATCTCCAAAAATCACTAACAAAACTGAAAAAAGAATTGAAAACTCTCAGCCCTTCCCTTGGCCAGTATAATTCTTTTGGTAGTCAAAACACTTAAAGTGACAGAAAGGGTTACACATACCTGTACTATATCCCAGTGCATTTGGATCTCTTCTCTAATATTATAGGCATCTGCTGGAGCCCTGACAGGCTGCCCCCGAGGATACCTTTCAATCTTCATTATCTTAAAAGAGGACGGAACAAATGTAAAGTCATCGTCCTTCTTTTCCTTCTTGCATGTACCTTGCCACATGGTGCTTGTGGATGGTGTCTCTGTACTGGTATTCGCACCCTCTGAGCTGCCAATTTTGCTCGTTTCTTCTTCAATTTTCAGCTTTTTAGTCCTCTGCACTGCAAGTGGCTGAGCTGACTTTTTCCGTTTTGTCTTCGCTGTTTTTAGTGTCTGTACAGTATCCGATTTATTTTTTCTGTCTTCCAGATCAACATCAGCAATAGCCACAGAGCTATTCTATCAAAACACAAAGAGAATACATGAGAATTAGAAGATAAAAACCAATCACCCTGCAACCATTAATACACACAAAAACTTGGAAGAAGTTCAAGGAAATTATGTTGAGTAGAAAAAAAAGCCAACCGCAAAGTTACATACTATGTGATTTTATTTGCATATTATTCCTGAACAGATCAGTAGTGACAAGGAACCCGAGATGACAGTGGGAGGGGGATTAAGAGGGAGGTTGGTGTGGCTATAAAAAAGGGCAAAACCAAGGATCTTGGTCATAGATACATAAACCCATGCATGTGATAAAACTGCATAGAAATAATACACACACATACACATAAATGAACACAGTAAAACTGGCGAAATCTAAGATCAGTTAATTTTATCAATGTCAATATACTGATTGTGATATTTCACTAATTTTGCAAGATGTTACCACTAGGGGAAACTAAATAAAGAGTACATGGAACGCCTCAATTCTTACCACTATACCTGAATTATTTAGAAATAAGAAGTTTAATTTTTACAAATAAGCAAAGCATATGTCTACATATGCCAGAAAACCAAAATTAAAAATTGCAATCAAAGTCAACCACTTGGGGCGTGGGGGATAGGGAAAAGAATCTCACACTCTCCTAAAACTTAACAAGGTACACCTGCTACCAATTTATGTAGCAGTCTAGAGGACAGAAAAAGAATGACAACAAGGTAATGTCAAGCATTTTTCTTTAATAGGAGTCCACACAAGCGTCTAAGAACTACCACCACTACTACTCTGCCACCTCCATCCAAGTGACAGCTCAGGTGAGAAGGAATGAAAGCTGGCAATCATGACTTTGGAAAGAGTAGTAAATAAGATAAAGACCCTATCACTAAGGAGCTGACAGTTTTGCAAGCTAGGCTGTTTTCCATTATCCAATGATGCACATAACACAAAAAACTCCCAAAGTAAATTTCAGTCAAAATTAAATCTTCTCTCTTACCAACTTTATTTTCCAAAATTACTATTAAAAATATTGGGAACTAGTAAGGGTACTCCCACTCCAGTGCCCACCTATCACCACCATCTGAACTTGAAAATGATGAACATTAGATAACCCTCTGGGTATTAAATATTTTGCTCAAAATACAATGAATCACAGCAGACATAAAAAGATAAAATAACTCCCAGGTCTATAAGGAATTGATAATACACTAATAAAATGAATTGGCAGAACTAAAGAAAGGAAGTGTCTATCATAAAAGAGGTTGTCAGAACAGAGAAGCAGAAAAAGGAAAACTATGGAAAGCAAATGATTGGCATTCTTCTGACTAATGTATTAAAGAAAGAAAAGCTTAGCAAACAGATTCTGAGATATTTTCATCCCAAGAAGAGAGCCTTGCTGTGAGACACATACTTCAGACTACCTTAGCTTTATGCAATTAAAACATTCAACTATCACTGTGCCAAGCATAATGCCTAGAACACAGTAGACATTCAATAAACTTAAATGAATCAATTTATCTAATCCTCGTATTCTGAGTCTGTGTTCATCAAGCAAATTTCTGACTATTTAATTCCCTATTTAGTTCAGCCTCTAAAGAGAAAAAGTGCTGGTCATAAGAATTTCTAGTCCTCCAGACAGCACTCTGATTGCATACATCACTCGCATCATTAGCATGGCTAATGTAAAAACACCCATGAGAGATGTATCAGTTCCCAAAATGCTGACAAAATCATGTTCTAACTTAGAAACCCAGTTCCATCACTTACTGTGTACCATGAGCAAATCACTGAACATCTCTCGCCTCAGCTTTCTTATCTATAAAATCAGGATAATAACAGCACTTGCCTCAATGGTTGTAGGTGCCTGGCTAATGTTAAGCATTCAAATATTTGCTAATTCTACCTTTCGTTACCACCACTATCATACCTAGACCACTCCCTAGACAAGGAAAAGGAAATAAACACAGAAACACAGTAGAGTGGATGATAAATAATACACCCACAGCAGGGGACACCAATGCTAGCAGTTTTTGCCATTTCCATGCTTTGTCCTACTCTGTAAAAAGAAAAGTAACACTAAACCCTCTATCTTGCTACAGCACCTACCAGCTCCTCTTTGACAACAATGCCTTCTGAGCCATCACTCATCTGTGGCATATTCTTCACCCGAGATCCCCTCTTTGGTTTAGAATCCTTGGGAGCAGGCTGCTTATGAGTTCTAGGAACTTTCTTTTGGGGCTCCCAGGCACTATCTTCCTTGTCATCTTCAGAGGCAGATGATCTAGGAGTAAATTGACAGAAGAATTTCCAGGAAAAATAAAACTAAATGTCAAAGTTAAAAAAAAAGACAAAGTAGGAGATGTTTAATATAAAGTGGAGCGATAGGAATTCAGGCTGTGAACTATCAATGCTAAGAAATGAACCAACAAAGCTGATCAGAGACCAATATAAAAATACCCAATATAATATATATCAAAGGTATTCCATTCTCTTTTCACCCAACACATATACATACACATTTAACACATAAAAAATCATTTATGTAATCATGTAAGTAATTTACTGGGTCATGTCA
This sequence comes from Loris lydekkerianus, assembly GCA_963574355.1. NCBI lineage: Eukaryota > Metazoa > Chordata > Mammalia > Primates > Lorisidae > Loris > Loris lydekkerianus. Next base: position 9,628 of record CAUYPK010012004.1, on the reverse strand, counting down.
TACCACAATCAATATAAGCTTTTCAATTTTAACAGTGAAAAGTACTTAAATTCGTAAGTGCTAATCAAATTCATTTAAATTGTATTAAGTTATTCAAATCAATGAAAGAGTGAGAAAGAGCTTTAGCAAACACCTTAAATTACATAAAAAGCCAGTATGAAGACTCTTCCAACTGCTTTAATTAACCCTTTTTTTCTTACAAAGAATAGATCTGTTTCCTGATTAAACTACATCAGGTGCTGCTGCAGTACTTTTCTAACAACAAAGAATTAAACTCACAGCAAGAGCAGAGAAAAAGCAGTCATGTAATTCTGTTAAAGCCAGTTAATTCTACTTCTACCCTAATATAGGAGGTAAATATTAGAGGGAAGGATGACCACTTCCTTCACATACACTAGGAAATAAAGATGTCTAAGTTTTTCAATGTTAAGTTCTACTTGGAGGCAAAACCTGATTGAATGACTTCTTAGCTAAATTATACCCTAGGACAGCGGTTCTCAACCCCCAGGAACTGTATTAAAGGGCCGTGGCATTAGGAAGGTTAAGAACCACTGCTCTAGGAGATCACAATTATGATAGGTCAAACCACTAGTACTCTCAGAGTTCTCTTTAGAGATGGATGCTACTAAGAGTTAAAAAAAAAAAAAAAAAAAAGGAATCATTAGAATAATGTAACACAATAGCAGTGAAACTGAAAGGAACTAGAATTAGAAAACCAAGGAATCAGAAAACCAGGGTTCCACCCACACTATCATCAAACTGAGCAGGATGGCTTCTTCCAGGAGTTTTATCAAAGTAGGATTATTGACTAAACCTTTTTCACATAGGAATACTGCCAAGATTAAAGCGCTTTTACTTACAAAGGAAACACAAGCACAGCTATCATTTTGCTATATATGAAGCAGTTACTCAACACTCATTCTCAATCACATGTGAGCTCTCAGAAGATCTGGTACCCCTTAGAGAACGTCCTTTACATGCCTTCCAAGAACTACTTCCCTGGTTTTCATCCTACTTCTAGAAGCTACTCCTCAGTCCGACTCCTCCTTCTCTCTCCATCCTCCAAATGTTAAAATCCCCCCAAGGCTTAATCCTTGGCTCTCTCCTTCCCTCTCTCTATGCTCTTCTGCTAGCTGATCTTATCTTGTCCTACGACTCAAAACAGGGATCTCAGCATATACTGTATCTCCAACTTGAACTTTCCCCTGAAATTAAGACTTGCATATCTATCCCCTTTCAGTTGGATCTTTGGCAATCACCCCAAACTTTATGAAATCCAAATTAGAACCTCTGATTCTACCATGCCTCACACCTATTCCCCTTCCAGTCTTCCCAAAATGACTCTTTCATATCTCAAATATAATACACCAGCATGTCCTGTATATTCAACCTTCAAAATATATCCCAAATTAGACCATTTTTCATCAGTTTCACTTTTAGAATCCTAGCTTCTACAATGGCTTACTTAACTCATTCCCCTGCTTCCAATCTTGCCCCACTATAGTCTGCTCTCCACAAAAAAACTACAATATTTTACAAATGCAAATCAGATCATGTCATATCCCTGCCCAAAATCCTCCAAAGGCTTCCCAACCTACTTCAAATAAAATCTCAAGACCCTGTCACAGCCTATTAGAACCTACCCACTCCTGTCACTCTCTGCTTTCAGGACTCTGGACTGGCCACACTGGTCTTCCTACTGTTCGCTGAACACACCAAAGTCATTCCTGCCTCAGTCTTTGCACTTATTGCTATATTTGGAACACCCATCCCCAAGATCCTTGCAGGTTGCACTCCCAAATCTCCCTTAGATCTCTTGCCATATTCTCTGAAACTCCCTCACTATTCTGCCCAAAATGTCCCCCTACTACAACTACTCAGCATGCTCTCTCTTACCTTTCATTTTCTTTATAGTACTTAGTACTGCCTAATATTAATCAGTCATTTATTCAACAAATATCTTCAAAGCACCTCACATGGTACTCTGTAACACAGAGATGCTCAACTGGGGACATCTGGCAAAGTCTGGAGACATTTTTAATTATCACAACTTGGGGGAATGCCACTGGCATCTAGTGGGCAGATGCCATGGATACTGCTAAACATCCTATGAGGCAAAGGATAGCCCTCACAACAAAGAATTATTCTGCACACAATGTCAGTATTTCAGAGGCTGACAAACATTGCTCTAAAGTAATACATAAAACTTCCTGCTCTCATGGAGCTTACACTATGTTATGTTATGTTATATTATTATGTTATATAGTAAGCTGGTTACTTTCCTCTTATTCAACACTTTATCACCAACACTTTATCTTTATTTTGATGGAGACTGGAACATAGCATGAGTTCAACAAATATCCACTGCATGAATGAATGAAAAAGATATAACTTTCTTCCACCCAAATCATGCAAGCAGTTAGTGACAGATGCATTACTCCTTAAAATAATCATCATTTACCCACCCCATATTAAACCAATATTCTTACAACTCAGAGAAGAAAGGAAATCCATCTTTCAATACTGCAGTCTGAACCTGTACTTTTGCTCTTCTTGGCAATGATGACATCTGGAAAAAACAGAATACGTAATCAGTGTGACTTGAATAGTCTGATCACTTTATTTAGCTCTAAAATGATGTCATTCAAAACTAACAGTCCATAAGAAAAAAAAGGATGTTTATTCATAAGCTCAAACACTGGTTTCCCCAGCTATGTAGCTGCCAATTAAAAGAACAGCTAACTTGGGTGGCACCTGTGGCTCAAAAAAGTAGGGCACAGGCCCCATATACCGGAGGTGGTAGGCTCAAACCCAGCCCAGTCAGAAACTGCAAAAAAAAAAAAAAGAACACCTAACTGCCTTCTCATGGGTTAAAAGGCTTAAGAGTATGGGCTACATTTTCAAAAATATAAGCTCCAGGCATTGCCTGTGGCTCAAAGGAGTAGGGTGCCAAGGTGTCGGGTTCAAACCCGGCCCTGGCAAAAAACTGCAACCAAAAAAAAAACTCCTACAGGATGACAAATCTTAGTTTTCTTAGAATTGTGTACCTGAGTATTCTCAAGTGTTATTTGATCATAATACTATCAAGCAGTAAATTATAAAGTCCTTTGTTAAACTATGTGTCAAAGACAGAAACATTTTTCCTTTATCTGTATCTTACGACAGTATAAAGTAGAGGCCTCTCAACAAAGTTGGCCATAAAATGAATGATGCTAAAAGGCTGAAAAAGCAGCCAGGTTATTCCTAAAACAAGATAACCTTATAATAAAAGTTCATAATGCTTATATCAAATGACTAGCCCCTATGCCACTAAAATTTACCACTTATTCACCAAATTCAAAAGCCCAGCTCTAGTGCTCTCTTCTCCCTCAGAGATACCAACAAGTCTCATGTGTTCACTTTGCAGTCCCAAATCCCCCTAGGTCAGGCATCCTCGAACTTTTTAAACAGGGGGCCAGTTCACTGTCCCTCAGACCATTGGAGGGCCGGACTATAGTTTAAAAAAAAAAAAAAAAAACTATGAACAAATTCCTATGCACACTGCACATATCTTATTTTGAAGTAAAAAAACAAAACGGGAACAAATACAATCACACCACGTCATGTGGCCCACTGGCCGCAGTTTGAGGATGCCTGCCCTAGGTGATTACTCTGCCTTTGTACTTGTCTGCCACTTTAAATGACTGAGTTAGCTCAAGAGCTTGTCTTCAAGCTCTGAGATTCTTTCTTCTCCTAGGTTTAATCTGTTGCTAAAACCTGCTATGTTTTGAAACTCCCTGAACGACTTTCATTTCTTTAAGTCCCATTATATCTTTCTTGATTTTGCCTATTTCTTCAGTGACTTTTTCATTAATTTCCTGACATTGTTTTCAGCTTCTTTTAGCTGGTTTTCAACTTTCTCTTCAATTCCATTCATCTTATTTGCCAATAATATTCTAAATTCCATTTTGGTCATTTCAACAATTTCCTTACAGTTGCAGTTCCCTGCTGTTGCCCCATTATGATCCCTTGGGGGTATTGATCTGTTTTGATTTTTCATGCTCCAGGGTTCTTTTACTGGTTTCTTCTCATTTGTGACTTCTTTTCTCAGCTCAGGACTAACAGATTTCAAGGGCTCCAGTTCCTTGCTAGAAACTCTCCTTGATTGGAGTAAAGGGAGATCACAAAATGGCGCTCTAATAACAGCAGCTAGATATAAGTTTTATGGGTTCTCATAGCTGTGCAATACTCTAACCAGGTCTCAGTGTACTGGCAGCTTGACAGTAGGGGATCCCTAGCAGGGCTTTAGACTCTGGAACAGATCTTCCAATGCTGCTGTAGTAGTAGAGAGGATGGGGTGGGGTCTACCCGTACAGGTGCAGCACTAGAGACTTGAGGATGGTGTCTCCAAATTGGGGGTAGGAAGCAGGCACAGAGGCAAAATTTAAGGCTCCCTTCTGCAGGCACAGAGGCAGAATCTCAAGCTCCAGCACAAGAACCTCAGAGAAGGTTTTAGGAGGAGCCTGAAACCCAGTGTCTGAGCCTGAGGCAGACTCCTGGGGAAGGCAAGATAGATAACAATCTAGAAGGAGAGGTTGGGAGCCAAGCAAAGGAGACAGTTTGGGCCTGGAGGATAGAGACTGAGCCAATCAAGAGAAAGGCAATTCCGCAGGCTTTAGGGCTGCTTGGATGCCAAACAGGCTGATGTCAGTTCAGTACTGGTGGCCCAGACCAGAGCTCTCCACATCCCTCCCAGGATCTGCCAAGCTAAGTGGTAGAACACTGCCTCTCTGGTCTCAGGTTGGAGCCTGCTCTGCCCACCCCCGTCAGTTCCCGTTCTCAAACCCTCTTGCACTCTATGGGGGGAAGCGCTTGGCTTCAAGTCACCAGGTATGGCTTAAGAAGCCATAAGTCAATCCAATCCCTAACCAGCCCAATGCAGGTCTAGCACGGTGTGCCTGAGAGCTCAGGATGGTTTTAGCAGCTGCCAAATACCCACCACACATGCTGTCTGGTGCAGTGGCTCTTCACAGACTTCAGGCAGGTCCCTGGTCTGACCTGGCAGAAACCTGTGAGGGTTGTGCCAGTCATGCAGCAGCTCATTTCACACAGCACCAAGAGAGCAAGCAAGGTGCCCAGTGCTCTATGCTCCTGTTATTCCCAGTGAGGTCTTTGATCTTATTATACGTATCTCCCCATCAACTGTTTCCTTGGGGCTTTTCCAGCTCTGAGAGGCCCACACTGCTTCTCTTGTTATTCCACAATGATCTAGATGGAGAAAGCTGCCTGCACCTTTCTGTACTTTTCTAGGAAAACGCATGTTGGCAGGCTGCTTCTAGTCCAGCATCCCACCACCACCAAAAGCCCAGCTTTAAAAAAAACATTAAGACAGGGCGGCGCCTGTGGCTCAAAGGAGTAGGGTGCTGGCCCTATATGCCGGAGGTAGTAGGTTCAAACCCAGCCCCAGCCAAAAACTGCAAAAAATAATTAAGACAGCCAGAGATTTCTTATAATACAGTAAATAAGTTTACATTAGCTGAAGACATTCATTACTTACAGAATGTGTGTCAAACCACAAAAACAGCATCAGACTGACAGTTTGGAACACTTCAAGTTCCTAAACCAGTCATATGTTACAATGCTTCTGGTTCTAACATCCACTTAGAGGAGGAAGTAATCCCTCATAGAAATATTAAATGGTTGCCACAAAGGGTCCACGTTCTCCCAGTAGCCATGGCTCAATTTAGTCAGGTAAATGCAGAAAGACTGGGAAGAAGAGTGTTTAGGTGGAACCAGAAGAACAAAACAAAGTACTCTCTAGAAAGTGGACAGAAAAAGCTCCTGCCTTTTCCTTCACTCCTTTTGGATTTTGTAGTTATAGAGGCCAGCCTTCCTCAAATGAGTACTTCTAGATACTAATTACAAAGACAGGTAATTGTGATTTCTGTTTTATATAGATTTAATATGTTACCACAATAAAAAATAGAGAAAGTCACTGTATGATAGATTTGGTATTTCAAACCAGGCCAAGGCAAAAATGAATTATTCAATAAATGATATTGAGACAAGTTATTTCTCCAGAGGAAAACAAGTGTTTAATCCCTAACTCCACACCATGAACAAAAATATATTTCCCAGTGATCAATGATTTAAAATGTACAAAATAAAACTACAAAAGTACTACAAAAATTAACAGTGACTCTTTGCATACTTTTGAGTAGGGGTGGGAAAATGGAAGTTTTCCTAGACTTGACTCAAAATTCCAAAACCAAAAAGATTAACAGATTTCATTACACAAAAATTAAAATCCCAAGCCAGTAGCAAGAACATTTGTGAACAAAACCAGTTGACCCTGCAGGGTTTTTGAAGATTTATACTAAAAAAAAAAAATAAATAAAATAAATAAATAAATATATATATATATATATATCACTGGAAGCAATAGCTGTTACCTTTGAACTAAAAGTGAAGGATTTAAGCCTAGATGCAAGTTGTCTGTATGTGCCCTATTCCACTTCACACTATTAGCCAACTGCACCAGAAAAAAAGTCTAGAAGTATAATATATTCTCTGGAGTAAAAGTCAAAGTCTCTAGACTACAGAACACCAAGTATAATCATGGGTCTGGGAACCATACAGACTAAATACAAAAACCTCAAGTCTGCTGCTCACACTAAGTTCCCCAAATGCTGCCAGTCAGATCCTTGCCCTCTAGGGAGAATGGAAAGGCTTTTCTCTGGAGAATCCGACCAGCTCACGAGTGAAAACCTGAAGGTGCTAAGTTCCCCCATCAGACAATCCAACCAGATCACCTTACAACCACTCCCACCACTCCATTCTATAATACACCTGAACTCAGAACATTCCTATACAGACCACTGTACATTAATTCTATCTCCGCACTTCAGCCTTAGTAGAAATTTGTTGAAAATAGCAACAGCAAACCCTTAGCATAAGGGTTTTATGTTTTAATTAACCATTAGCCTTTAAAAATGCTTCCCCCAGGGTGGCACCTGTGACTCAAAGGAGTAAGGCACCGGCCCCATATGCCAGAGGTAGGGGGTTCAAACCCAGCCCCGGTCAAAAACTGCAAAAAAAAAAAAAAAAGAAAAAAAATACTTCCCCCAGGCTCAGCACCTGTAGCACAGCACCAGCCACAATGGAACAATGACAATTGCAACAACAACAAAAAAAAAATAGCTGGGCATTGTGGCAGGCACTTGTAGTCCCAGCAACTTGGGAGGATGAGGCAAGAGAATCCCTTAAGCCCAAGAGTTTGAGGTTGCTGTGAGCTATGCCGCTACAGCACTCCACTGAGGGCGACATAGTGAGGCTCTGTCTGAAAAAATAAATAAAAATGCTTCTCTGAAACAAATACCGTCTCTTTATTAGGCACCCTGGAGACAATATAGCATGGAAAGATGAGTAAGAGTTAAGCATTTCTTTTCACAAGGGAAAAAAAAATTACTATAAATGGAATGGGAATGGGAAAGCAAAATCTGCTTTCCCATTCCCATTCCACATAAGCCAATTTCAAGCAGATCAAACTTTGAAAGTGTGTATATATACAGAAACTGAGGACCTAGAAAATATTGCTAAGAACTATGCCAGGTATACTCCCAGAGTGACATATACTCCTACTTATTTATTTGAGATAGAGACTTACTTTGTCACCCTTGGTACAGGGCTATGGCGTCTTAGTTCACAGCAACCTCAAACTCTTGAGCTCAAGTGATTCTCTTGTCTTAGCATCCCAAGTAGCTATAACTACAGGTGCCCACCACAACCAGCTATTCTCAGAGGCAGGGATCTCACTCTCGCTAGAGCTGGTCTCAAACCCATGAACTCAGGCAATCCACTAGCCTCAGTCTCCCACATTGCTAGGACTACAGACATGAGCCACTGCGCCCAGCCCCTCCAATTTAAAGACCAATATTCTTGGGATCTTTCCTCCCATCTCTATTCCTCTCGTGTCCTCTTACTTTGTATCACAAAACTTGTTAGATTATGGATCAGCTCCCATAGCACAGTGGTTATGGTGCCGGCCACATGCACAGAGGGTGGCAGATTCGAGCCTGACCCAGGCCAGCTAAGCAACGACAACTGCAACAAAAAAAATAGCCGGGCGCTAGGGTGGGCACCTGTGGTCCCAGCTACTTGGGAGGCTGAGGCAAAAGAATAGCTTGGGCCCAAGAGTTTGAGGTTGCTGTGAGCTGTGGCCCGACAGCACTCTTCCAAGGGCAAGATAATGGGACTCTCTCTCAAAAAGAAAAAAAAAAAAAAAAAAAACCTTGTTAGATTAACCTAAATCTCATCCACTTCCAGTTTTAAACATCTATAACATCTACTTATTAAAACCTTGCCTTTAAGATTCTGATTTACATAATAAACTACCTGCTTCTGAAACTATTTAGATGCTTCACAGTTATCAAAAATACTTCACACACATTTTGGGGGGGAGGCAAAATATATTCCTACTCCAGCCTTTCCCATTTTAGTAAATGGCACCACCATCCACCTATTTGCTAGGCCAGAACCTCAGAAATTTTTTCAACAGTTTTATAACTGACATGCAAAACACTGCATATGTTTAAACTGTACAAATATGACCAGGCGTGGTGGCTCACGCCTGTAATTCTAGCACTCTGGGAGGCCCAGGCCTAAGCTTGAGCTTAGGAGTTCAAAACCACCCTGAGCCAAGAGTGAGACCTCATTTCTGGTAAAAATAGAAAAATTAGCTCGGCATTGTGGTCAGTGCATGTAGTCCCAGCTACTTGGGAAGCTGAAACATGAGAATGGCTTAAGCCCAAGAGTTTGAGGTTGCTGTGAGCTATGATGACCCTACAGCACTCAATCCCAGGTGACAAAGTGAGGCTGTCTCAAAAAATGAAATAAAAAATAAACTGTACAAATTTATTAAGTTTTGACGTATGTGTGCACATCACCACAAACCCAGCAGAAGAAAAGAAATAACCAAATAAGAGCAGAATTAAATGAAATTGAAAACAAAAGAATTATACAACAGATCAATAAATCCAAAAGTTGGTTTTTTGAAATGATCAATAAAATAGATAAACCTCTGGCCAGGAAAAAAAAGAGTAAAATCTCTAATTTCAAAAATCAGAAATGGTAAAGATAAAATAAAAGACCCGTCAGAAATTCAAAAAATCTTTAACGAATACTACAAGAAACTCTACTCTCAGAAATATGAAAATCTGAAAGAAATCGACCAATACCTGGAAGTACACCACCTACCAAGACTCAGCCAGAAGGATGTGGAAATGTTGAACAGGCCTATATCAAGTTCTGAAATACCATCAACTATACAAAATCTCCCTAAAAAGAAAAGCCCAATACCAGATGGCTTTACGTCAGAATTCTACCAAACCTTTAAAGAACTAGTACCTATATTACTAAACCTCTTCCAAAATACAGAAAACAAAGGAGTATTACCCAAAACATTCTACAAAGCAAACATCACCTTGATCCCCAAACAAGGGAAAGACCCAACAAGAAAAGAAAATTATAGACCAATATCACTAATGAATATAGATGCTAAAATACTCAATAAGATCCTAACAAACAGAATCCAACACATCAAAAAAATTATACACCACGACCAAGTGGGATTTATCGCTGGGTCTCAAGG
>CAUYPK010012003.1:0-34128 GCA_963574355.1 Loris lydekkerianus | reverse complement strand
TGCAGCCACTTGCCAGTTTTCCACTGTTTTTGTCCTCCTCCCGGGGTCCAGAAGTCCCTTGCTGGCTCCCTGTATCCTCAAAGGGATGATCATAGGCAGATCCCACCAGCCAGAGATGCCTGGAGTCTTGTCTCCCCAGACATGCCGTACCCAGTAACAGGGAAGCTGTTACTCGGCCACCATCTTTAATCTGCCATCAGATTAAATTACCTTTTTTAATGCACCCTCTGTGCAGGTAGCTCTCATAAATAAACCGTCTTTCTGATCTTTTGTAAGTTTACTTTGCACTCCCCCAGGCAATAAACATAGGAGGGTAGACGAAAATAATTTTTCTTTCCCAATCATCGGTTAACAAGTTGTTAAAAAATTGACCAGGTATATTACTGAGGACAGTATCATTTAAGTTTTAATACAAATTCCTGTAAAGTGTTCATAAATGACAGTGGGCTATTAAAGAAAGATACCCTGCTTTTTTGAGGATTAATTTTGCTATGGTTTGAATGTGTCCTCCAAATGTTTGTGTGTTAGAAACCTACTTTCCATTCTAACAGTATGAAGAGGTGGAGCCTTTAAGAAGGGATTAGCTTTGCATTTATGCATGAATTAATGCACTTATTGAGGAAGTGAGTTACCATAGGAGTGGGCCTGTGATAAAAATCCCATTTCTCTTTTTGTGTCTGCTTCTTCCTTCTGCCCTTCCACCCTGGGATGACCATTGCCAGGTGCTGGCACTGGGCTCTTGGACTTTTCAGCCTCCAGAGCTGTGAACCAAATAAACTCTTGTTCTTTAGAAGAATCTGTGATATTTTATTACAGCAGCAGAAAATGGACTAAGATAAATTTATACAGCATAAAGTCTACCTATTATAAGTATACGATTTAAAGATTTTTAGCAAACCCAACTATTATTGCAAAAAGGCTTTAGAATCTTTCCAACACTCTACCAAAAAACCTTTTATCCACACTCAGTCAATCCCCGCTTCTACTCCTGGGTCAGAAAACTACTCATCTACTTTTCGCTTTGTAGATTTGCTTTTTCTGGACATTTCACATCAATATAATCATATAATATACGGTCTTTTGCACCTAGCTTCTTTCGCTTAGTATAATGTTTTCGAGATCCATTTATTTTGTTGCTCTTAACAGCAGTTTGTTACTTTTGTTGCCGAATATTACCCATCGTATTGTTTACACATCCTCTAGACAAGGTACATTTGGATTATTTCATGATTTTGCTATTGCAAATAATGGCGATAGAATTTATTATCAAGTGTGCTTAGCATATAATAGGCCCTCAAAAGTATTTCCCGTTGGGCCCTGCCATGTGCCTGAGGCCTAGTGCAACTTTTGGAGCCTGACTAGAAGTAGATCCATAAAGCTACTTCCACGTAGCAATGACTCAGCAAGGGCCGGCCTCAAACTGCCTCTATCTAGATACAGCCAACGTGGTATCATGCCATTGGCCCAACCCTGTCACGTACCTCATCCCCCGCCTTCTTTCCCCGCCCCTTCCCCATGCTCTATATAAGTGGCTGCTTGACACAATAAAGTTGAGTTCCTGCTTAAAAAAAAAAAAATATTAAGACAGTTTCACTAGCAATGAAAAGCTATACAACTCCATGTAAAAGTTGGTCTGCATACCCATTAAAATGAGAAATAAGTTAAAATCATAAAACACAGTGTTGGCAGGGTTCTCAGGAGATGTGCTTGATGGTGGCAATTTGCTTCAATTTTTCTGAAGTTAAGCTGATAAATGTCACAAAGCTATAGAGCTACACGTGGAAAAATAGCCAAGAAGCAAAAGAACCTAAAATTATTTTTACAAACATACTTATATCAGTAGTACAGTATTTGTAATAGTGAGAAATGATTCAATGCCAACGAATAAAGGCGTAGTTAGGGAAAGTATCGTATATTAATATTAATATAGTGGTATATCTTTAGGCTATTACAAACATAAACAAGGGAAGTTATTTGAATATATGGAATATTCTGTTAAAGGATGTAGTAGAAGATAAAATATGCATGCTGATTAAAATTATGCAACTCAAAAGTAAAAGGGAATTTACAGAACTAGAAATTGTTAAAATCTTATTTATTTAGTTTTATCTTCTGAGAGAATGTTTGGAGTTCTAAAAAAAATTATTAAAAACAAAACTGTGGGGCGGTGCCTGTGGCTCAGTGGGTAGGGCACCAGCCCCATACACTGAGGGTGGCACGTTTGAACCTGTCCCCAGCCAAACTGCAACAAAAAAAATAGCCGGGTGTTCTTGTGAGTGCCTGTAGTCCCAGCTACTCGGGAGGCTGAGACAAGAGAATCACTTAAGCCCAGGAGTTGGAGGTTGCTGTGAGGTCTGACGCCATGGCACTCTACTGAGGGCAGTAAAGTGAGACTCTGTCTCTAAAACAAAACAAAACAAAACGAACCAACAAAAAAAATTGTGCCAGGCACGGTGGTTCACACCTGTAATCCCAGCACTGTGGGAGACTGAGATAGGAGAATTGCTTGAGCTCTCAGGTTCAAGACTTGTTTGAGTGAGAGTGAGACCCCCAACTCATTAAAAAAAAAAACAAACCCCAGCCGGGCACTGTGGCAAGCAAGCACCTGTAATCTCACCTATAATCCTGAGGCTGCAGGATGACCACAGCCTGGAGTCTGAGGTCGCAGTGAGCTGTGATGCCCTGGCACTCTGCTCAGGGCATAGGGTGGGACTCTGTCTCAACAAAATAAATAAATACATAAACAAATAAAATAAAACTAGCATCAATCTTCATCTTCTGGTAATGTTTTAACTAGAAGATCTCTACAATGAGGGGAAAAAAGTGCTTCAGTTTTCTATATCTCCCTTCCTGTCACCCCACTGAATGATAGAGAAGTTCTAAAGTATTTTCCATAGCTATTAAGTGGAATAAAGGTAAAAACCATCCAGTGATACTTGCCCATTGTAAGGTGTAGTCATGCACAGGAAATGTTTCTCAATCCTGTCTGGCCCACACCTGTCTCAGTGTTTCCACTGACGTACAAGTGAACAGAAGAGCTACAGGTGAGAGTGGGTTGGTTGCAGCAGGGAATTCCCTGTGTCTTTCTGCTGTGAGTGGGAGCACAGAACCAGTTTCTTGGAGGAGGAGCCTCCAGCCAAAAAGTCATGCTCCAAGAACACTAGAAAGCTAGTCAAAAACAAAAGAAAGTGTATTGTGTTAAGTCAAAGAAATGAAAGAATGATTTTTTAAAATAATTTAAAATTTAGCACATTTAGGACCTAGCCCTTTAGACAGCAGAGCAGGGATGTGGCAGTGAAATTTGGTCTGGTCTACAAATTATTCCTCAACTGCCCCACTTTCAGTCATCTGAAGACCAAAGCTTTCTTTATTTTGAACTAAATATATAATACCCAGTTCAAATAGAGAAATGAGGCAGTGGCTCACACCTGTAATCTTAGCACTCTGGGAGGCTGAGGCAGGAGGACTGCTTGAGCTCAGGAGTTTAAGGTCAGCCTGAGCAACAACAAGACACCCACACACACTAAAAATAGAAAAAATATCTAGGTGTTTTGGTGGCCACCTATAATCCCAGCTACTTGGAAGGCTGAGATAAGAGGATCACTTGAGCCTGGGAATTTGAGGTTACTGTGAGCTATGATGACATCATGGCATTCTACCCCCAGGGTGACAAAGTGAGACTCTGTTTCAAATTTAAAAAAAGAAAAATGAGTCCAGGTGCAGTGGCTCAGGCCTGTCATCCCAGCCCTTTAGGAGGCCAAGGTAGGAGGATTGTTTGATGCCAAGAGGTACAGGTTACAATAAGGTATGATGGAGCTACTGCACTCTAGCCTGAGTTATAAGGCAAGACCCTGCCATTAAAAAAAAAAAAAAAAAAGGCAGTGATATATTAAATAACAAAATATATTTGCAATTGCTATGTACAGCATGGTTTTATGGGTTTTTTTAAAAAATAGATTCTGGAAGGGTATACCCCAAACTATTAACATTGTCAGTGATTAACTTGAGGTAGTGAAATTAGGGACAGTTTTTGTTTTCTTTATCTTGTTATTGATTTTTCTTTACAATAAGCATGTATTATTTACATGCCTTTAAAATTCTTCAAAATACAGGGTGGATATAAAGTCATGTGCAATTTAAAATAGTTTAACATACTAAATTGCAGGTGAACTTTATGTCTACCTGCTATAAAAATAGGCCAGGTGTGGTGTCTCATGCCAGTAATCCTATCACTCTGGGAGGCTGAGCTAAGAAGATCTCATGAGGTCAGGAGTTTGAGACCAGCCTGACTGAAAGTAAGACTCTGTCACTTTAGAAAAATTAGAATATTAGAAAATTAGAAAAACTAGTCAGGTGTGGTGGTGGGCACCTGTAGTCCCAGCTACTGGGGAGGCTACTGGGGAGGCTGAGGCAGGAGGATCGTGAACCCAGGAGTCTGAGGTTGCTGTGAGCTAGGCTAATGCCATTGCACTCTGGCCTGGGCAACACAATTAGACTCTGTCTCCAAATGAAGTAAAAATAGATGTAAAACTCACAAAACACAACCTTTTATTAACTGACTTTGGTGCTGAACATCTAAAATGCAATGACTGATAAAAGCAAAGCATATAAGATGCTATATTGTTTTTTTGAAACACACAAATTACTTCCTGTTTAGCTTCAGTGCTGAGTATATCACTGAGATTCTTTTTATTTTCTTAGAACTGTTCAGTATGTAAAGTATGTGGAGAGATCCCTATTAGCTAGAATAATTTAGTAACCAAAACAATCCATCTCCCACGCCTGCCAGTTCGGAGTGTTTACTGCGGGCCTTCCCACATCACACAGCGCTTCCTCACTCCCTTCTGTACTGACTTTTCTTTTAATACCAAACACACATAACCTAAAGTCCCTTTCCGTCATCAGGCAGTATCTGTGTGCTGGGGCTTTAAGTTTCTAAGGGATAAGGATTTTCTTTTCTCAACTCAGAGAGTGAATAAAGACATAAAGGAATTTTAAACCCGAGGAAATACCACACAAAGCCAAACTGAATGAGTCAGAAGTGAACCACAGTTAACACAGAAAAGATTAACCAAGGCCAACTAGGAGCTGTGCCCCTGCCCAGAGTGCTGGGCCCACTCGGAGACACTACTCCACCCGCTCTCCTTGCTTTCCCAGATGGCCTGGAGGGAGCTTTGGGCCAGGAAACGCCTGGACCCAAGAGGCTACAAGAAGGTGTGAGGTGACTGCATTTACGGATATGGGGTTATGGTCAGGTGACTCCTTATATGATCTCTGCCTTCACATGCTTGTCTGTGCCCTGTGTCTAGAGAATTAATTCTTTCCTTCTTAGGGAACCCCAGGCGGTTCCCAGGATTGAGAATGCTAGCGGTCAGGAAGGCAGCAGCTGAATGCGGTTGCCTTTCTTTACTATAAATCTGGGAGTTTACTGCTTTGGGGGCTCAACTGTGGATAAAAGAGAAAAAAAATCTGGAAGATGTCTTCCATAAGGACAATAAATCTTCCGGTGTGAGAGCATAGATACAACCAATTCAAACCTCCCCCCCCCCCCCCCCACTGTCTATCTTTCTCCTTACTTATTTTCTTGAGGGACAATTTATGTGCAGTATTCCTTCAAAAACACACAACTAGCCAGGCATGGTGGCCCCTGCTTGTGGTCCCAGCTACTTGGGAGGCTGAGACAAGAGGATCACTCAAGCTCAAGAGTTTGAGGTTGCTGTGACACCACATCACTCTACCCAGGGTGACAGAATGAGACTGTCTCAAAACACACACACAGACACATGTCTTGAGAGTAGCAAAGAGGGAGTGCCTACAGGTGGTACAGACCAGATACAGATGACCGCAACTCTGAGCAAGAAAGAGGTGGTGGTGACAGGAACAAGCCCAGCAGCACCAGGGGCTCTGGCATGTGCCTGCCAGCCTCCCCTGGCCTGCCCCTTAAGCTGGCTTCTGGCTGGACACCATCCACTCATTTGAGCTCTTCCTGGGCAAAGCTGACAAAGGCACGGAGGAAGGCTCCTACCCAGGTCTCCCCCACCCTGCACCTCCTGACCAACCTTAGGGCTTCCCCATGTGGCTGGGTGGTGTGATCTTCCTCTTGGGAACTGACTAGCTCTTGTTTCCTGATGGATTAGCCATATGATACCTCAAATTTCCTATTAACATTTAGACCAGCCCTGAATGACATTTTAGACAAATACTTAAGAGTGAATAAAAGAAGAACATATGACTGTGCACCTTTTCCAAGTATTCTCAAATTTAATATTTTTATATAGAGGTGGTTTTTTTTTTTTTCTGGTGGTGAGAAAGGACTGTGGCTGTTGGTGGGACCCACCGAAGCGAGGGCTTTACTGTGATGATGGAGCCCTGCACTTTGGGTTTCCTGCACCCCGGGATCCAGTGCAAGGCCAAGATATCATCAAATTTTTGTCCCAGCAAGGACACCCACATTCTTCGATGTGGTCTGTTTCTCATCTCAAGGGACACCATGAGCTCCGTTCGGTGGGAGTCCTGATGACTGGAGGGTGGCCTGCTCCTGAACCCTGTTGATCCATGGGTGCCCCATGACGTGGTGCAGTTTAGGCGTCTCCCGGGGTCCAGGGTCAGAATTCCAGGGCTCCATAAGGAGTTCCACCCACGGTCCCCAGCTCATGGCCAAAGTCTGTCGTGTTGACGTTGCGGCAGGTATCCAGAGGTTTTCGGGCTTCAGGTTCCTGCGGAGAGCCCTCCCGACGGCCACGCTGCACAGCAGACACGTGTACTCTTTGACCAGATCTGCCGCAGGCCTGTTCCTTGGCGCCACACTCTAGGATGCAGTCAAACAGCTCTCCTCCGCACCTTACTCCCGACCGCGCACACCGCGCCCCCAGTGTCCTGCGCCAGGGAGAGCGAGCCTTTGGGGGAGATTCAGGGTCTTCATTATAATGGCCACACGGCTGGGCTCCACAGCTGCTCTTCTGGGGTGACCTTCACGGCTACCTGGGTCCCTGTGGGGATGTGCTGGACCAACTTCACCTTGGTCAGTGGTCTCGAGGAGTTTACAACTGTCAGAACGGGTCTCATCGGCAGAGACGTGGCGAGCGCCCGCCACGTGGTGACCTACTAACTACACTAACTATACATCCTAACGAGGCATGCCCACTAACGACACGCGTCACCTACAAGCTTTGCTAACAGGCGACACTGACGAATGAGCTGGAGTTGCTCTGCTGACACCTGTGGATGACCTTCATAACCACCTTGGTGCTGGTGACTGTACCTGGTGCTGGATGATGACACCAGGAAGCGCGTCTCCCAATCTCTCGGCTCTGCTTACTTCCCTCTGTGTTGGTGTCATTGTCAGGTGGGCTTCAAGCTGACAAGATGGCACCAGCAGCCCCAGAAACTAACAGAAAAAGAACTTCTCCCTCGCGATTCCTAAAGCCGGCCCCTCGGTCACATGGCCACACCTTAGCCAATCACTGTGGCCAGAGAGGATGTCTGCTGATTGGCCAAAATCAAGTCACATGGCCTCTGTCTCGCGGCAGCTCTAGAGTTGCTCGCTTGTTTCCTGGCTGCAGCCGGAGTGACACCTCGTAGAGCGGGTTCAGGGGCAGAACGCTCCCTCCCCTGCCTTTCATTTTCTGGGTGTAGTCGCGCCCACAACACTGTCTTCTGTGGACACAGAATCTATGACAGCATGTCATCCCTCTCCCACCACCTTCTTCCCAGGCCCATTTTACCCAAACTGAAAAGGAGAAGGGCTTCCTGTTTAAAGGTGTAATCTGGAATTTGGTCCCAGCTTCAAGGTTACCCTTTTGTCCTCCTGTAACCAGTTACTCAGTCAACATTCACTGAGCACCTACATTGCCAGGGCCTCGCTAAGTCAGCCCAGGGACCAACAAGGTCGATGACTTGGTGCTTCTGACACTCTAATGGGAGTGGACAGGCATATCAGGAAGACAAATTTGGATGCAGAGGTCTCCATGGTCACGTGACAACAGCCTAGCAGGAGAGACGGAGAAAACAAAAGGGGAATAAGCACAAAGCTCATTAACCCTACCTGGGTCATTAGTCTTGAACCCAGTGCATTCTTTTCCAGTGATGCAATGTGGACACAGAGGCCCTGGCTGTGATGGCTTGTCCTTGGAGAACCAGCTCAGACATCACCTCCTCCATGAGATCCTGCTGGATCCTCACCCCTCCCCCACTCCCACCCCCGCCTCTGGGGGGCCCCCCTCAGAGATCAAACTTCAGTGATCTCTACAGCCTGTGCAGCTGCATAAGGATGCTGGGCCACATGCAGAAAAGGATTCAGAATGTGATGATGGACAAAGTCAGAATAAATGAAACGATCAAACCCTAAAAACAAACAATAAAAAGTAAAATATAGCCAGGCGTTGGGGTGGGCGCCTGTAGTCCCAGCTACTCGAGAGGCTGATGCAAGAGAATTGCCTAAGCCCAAGAGTTGGAGGAGGTTGCTATGAGCTGTGACGCCACCAAACTCTACCCAGAGCAACAGCTTGAGATTCTGTCTCAAACAAAAAAGAAAAAAAGAAAAGAATTTATTGTGGTGGCGGTTGCATAACTCTGTGACTATAACTCTGTGACTATACTAAAACCCATTGAACTGTACTTTCTTTTCTTTTTTTTTTTTTTTTTTCTGGATACAGATTCTCATTCTGTCACCCTGGATAGAGTGCCATCACATCATAGCTTACAGCAACTTCAAATTCTTGGGCTTAAGCAATCCTCTTGTCTCAGCCTCTCCAGTAGCTGGGACTATAAGTATGTACCACTATGTCCAGCTAGTTTTTCTAATTTCAGTTTTTCTAATTTAGAGATGGGGTCTTGCTCTTTCTCAGGCTGGTCTCAAACTTCTGAGCTCAAGCAATCCACCTGCTTCAGCCTCCCAGAGTGCTAGGGTTACAGGTGTGAGCCACCATACCCAGCTGAAATGTACATTTTAAATAGATGAATTGTATAGCATGTGAATTATATCTCAAAAAAGGTATTTTAAAAATGTATAGAGGAATAAAAACATCTGAAAGTCATGCCATGCTATGAGTAACACACTGAAATATTGAACTAAAAGCAATTGTACTAGCATAAAATAAGACAACAGCATATTCAATATTTATAATATATACATAGAATGTTAAAGTTCACTACTTTACAACTACATCTATGAAAAATGTATTGAGCTAAGCTTATCAAAAGTTTTTAATGTTTGCTTTTAATATGAAATTTCCATTTGTTAAATTGCTTCATTATCTTCCACTATTTGCTAGCAAATAAGTATGAATACAGCTAGAAACTTAAGAAAAATCTGAAAAGGAAACTTTAAAACTGGGCACATTCCATCTAGTACTTTGATATATTTTTTGGTGAAATTAAGACCTCAGAAAAACATCTCAATTTGCTCACCTGCCTTCCATCTCCAGGGATATTCTTCCAGAACTCTCTCCCTCACTTGGCCATTCAAAGTCCATCTAAATTCCTTTTTTACCTTCTGATGTCGTCAATTCAGAAAAGCACCATCAGAATAAGAAATAGGTATATCTGACTAAATGTTGTTTTTCAAACATAAACATAGAGCGTGGCACACGCTGAGCATGTGTACAGAGCATGATTTGTTAGTGTCCCTTCTCTGTGTTCTCAGGCGCCCTGTGCTGATCTATCCACTTACTGTGCTGGGATCATTTTCAGTGGCCTCACCCTCACATCCCCTTCCTCTCGTAAACTAAGCACTCTTGAAGTCACAAATCATGTCCTTATCATATAGTAAATGTTCCATAAATAGCTAGTAAAGTTAAATGAATTCAAAATATATTCTCTCATCTCCAGATGTTCAAAGGCTTTAAAAAATTGAACCGTACAATTTAAATATTATGTGGAAAAAACTGTCAGTGAGGCGTGTTCACAGCATGACAGAATGCTGATAAGGGGCTATCCATCTTCTATCTTGGAGGTGTTTGGCCTGGAATCTTCATACAGGGTGTGGCATTTGAGCTGTCCCTTGAGAAATGAGAGTAGGTTATCAGAAAAACAGCAAAAAGAGTTTTCCAAGCTGTGTAGCAGAAGACAGAAGATGATTAGCACCCCAGGGGGGTCCAAAGTCAGATCATGGCAGGGAGTAGCTGGCAGGGACCTAGCAGCCCTCCCATCCTGGACTTTATGACATGAGCAGGGGGATGACCGGATTGCTCCTGTGTTTTACTCCGTTCTCTACCCCTCCTTCTGCTCTGACCCCTCCCCAACACAGCATGTTGGCCATGTAGGAGAGTTGACCGGAGGTGTGACATGTGGACAAAAGCCAGAGGGATGTAACAGATCCTCACGGAACTGACTTGACCCTTAGGATGGTGTTCCAACGAGTGAGCAATCATCAGGCAAAACTGGGGCTAAGTAAATCACAGGCTGAAGCAGAAGTCAAGAATGTGGTGGAGCCAACAAAGCTGGTTTCTTGGCGGTTTCATTCACTGAAAGATTCCTGGCCTCCAGGAAGCCCGGAAGCCCCCTGCTGCTTTTCTCAGCCTGAAGGGATCTCTCTTTCCTTCCATGAAGCTTAATTCTGTGCTTATGACACTTTGAGAATTTGTTCTTGCCTTGCAGCTGTTTGTTCTCATTGTTGGTACCACCCTTTTCTCTTTTTGCCTCATTTCAGAAGCTTATTGTTTAATATAAGGCAACTTTAAAAGACACCTTGGTTGTAAAATAGACTATGAACTTTATATCAATCAAGAATAAACATTGTGGTGGCGCCCTTAGCTCTGTGGCTAGGGCACCAGCCACATACATGTAGGTTGGTGGGTTTGAACCCGTCCCGGGCCAGCTAAACAACAATGACAACTGCAACAACAACAACAACAACAAAATAGCCAGGTATTGTGGAGGCCTGTGGTCCCAGGTACATGGGAGGCTGAGGCAGGAGAATGGCTTGAGCCCAGGAGTTTGAGGTTGCTCTGAGCTGTGCTGCCCAGGGCAACAGCTTGAGACTCTTGACTCAAAAAAAAAAAAAAAAGAAAGAAAGAAAGAAAGAAAAAGAAAAGAAATAGAATAATAATAATAAATATTGCTAGATGTCCCACTTACCTCCACAGCACTACAGATTTTTTTCTTTTTGAGACAGAGTTTCATTTTGTTGCCTTTGGTAAAGTGCTGTGGCATCACAGCTCACAGCAACCTTAAACTCTTGGGGTTAAGGGATTCTCTTGCCTTAGCCTCCCAGGTAGATGGGACCACAGGCACCTGCCATAATGTCTGGCTATTTTTAGAGACAGAGCTTGTTCTGTCTCAGGCTGATCTCTAACGTGTGAGCAATCCACTCAGTTCAGCCTCCCAGAGTGCTGGGAGTACAGGCATGAGCCACCACGCCCAGCCCACACTACACATATTTGTTGAATAAACGGATGTGATAACAATATGGTAAAGTAAAAACATTCACAGGCTTTTAAAGTGGACATTTTCATAATTTTTACCTTGAAAAATCACTAGTTTACTAATGTTTTACTAGAATATCTGCATAAGTGTTTATCTTGTATTCTTTTACATTTTCATCTCTCCAAACCATGCCCCCACTGTGGCTGTTTTTTCTCTTGATTTCCAAAGTTTTGTCCCTTGTATAGGCCTTTTTTGGGAAAAATAAACATGTTTAAATTTATTTATTATGCTTTTTTCTAGTATAACAGATATATTTATTTCAGCAAAATTACAAAGTAAAAGTCAAAAATGTTCCACACTCACTGAGACAATTTTATGAAGAAAAAAACTAACAGTAATCAGCACAACACAGCAAATCTAAAGGTCTGTGGATCTTTTAACAAGGGGAAACAACCAGAAGAAACACAAAAATACTTTTAAAACACAGCATCAATGCTACAACACATGAAAACATTCCCACAAAAAATTAACAATCTCCACCTGAACATGTAACTTTTTAGCCCTCTTTGAACGTGCATTCTGAAACCTTGATGTTCTGCTTAAGTTTACAGACTAGCCCTTCTCTCCCTCCATGAGCCCACAATGGTCAAGCTCTTCATGAGCAATTAAAAGAAGCGCTTCCTGTTACATATACAGTACTTTAAGGCTAGTATTTAATCTTAACTGGCAACAAGTTTAGTGCAAATAAAATTATATTAGCAGCTTAGAAAAGTCCTGATGGGGTGGCATGCTGTGCCTAACCTTTATTGCTTCCCCAGAAGGGGGTCATTTCTCACTTTTCACCAGTTAACCTACTGGAAACTATGACTGACAATTCCATTGGTTACAGAGTGTTTCCATGAAAGGTGGTTTCAGTCACTATCTGAATGAGCCACATGGTTTTTACATTGGGAAAGTTCCCTTTGGGTTAATTTCAAAAAAGCAGGGCCTGAATGACAGTCATTTCTCTGAAGTCAAGGTCACCCCAATTGCTTCTCTGATTAGGCTAATCATTTCGCCCGTTAGTCAGCATGGGTGGAATTCAGAAGACTTGGGGACAAAGCTGAGAAATTGCTTAAATCAAATCCTACTTTTCAGTAATAATTTTGTTTTACTGATTTGAATGCCAAAAAAATAAAAAAAATTTTAAAAAAGCTGTCTGATTTCAAACCTGGTGCTTCTCACTTTCAGCCAAGATTTCGTCTCCAATTGAACAGAAGCCAGAGAGGATTTGTCTGCGCTTCATCAATTCCTCAAATTGCCTCTTTTTTTGTTGGGCATCTGTTTCCTCTCTAGCCAAGGCCTGGGATTGCTGCTTCAGAAAACAATGGGGCTTACTGTGCCCAGATCTGTGGGCCAGGGAAGAGGAAGAACTCCTCTGGTTCTTCCTCCGGGTTTCAACAGTTCAAGGACATGAGCTTTCAAAACGCCTGGATGACCCCTGAGGTCCAGGATGTGCTGCGTCAGGTGCAGAGAGGTAAAGACTGGGCAGCCTCTCAGTGGACCTCTCTGCACAGACCCCGGCAGCTGCTCTGTTCCCCTGAATTCTCTGAGTAGCTCAAGGATGGCTCAAGGGTGTAATGGCTACATGCCGAAGAGAGAGGCCCACCTCAGTCACTGTATTCTTCTCTTTCCCTGGCACTGGAGAATTTCTCATACTGATTGGCTAATTTCCACTTGTTGTGCTGACTTTTGAGAAGGGCAGCAAGGGAAGTCTTTCGGGTTACATTTCTAGATATTTCCCGGCTTTTGGCCCTCCTGGTGGGGGAGGAGCTTCGGACTAAGGGATAGACTGCGAAAATGGGCTTTCCCTGAGGGGCTCCCAGCAGCTGCCACACCTCCCCAGAGGTATTACTGGTCAGATACTGCCATGGCTTTTTGCCACTGCTGTCACGGACATTCACCCGAGAAGCCAGTCTTTGCACAAGCAATTTGATGACTGCCTGGTGGCCGTGAATAGCTGCAAGGTGCAGAGGGGTGTACCCACAACTAGACCTCACATTTACGTCAAGAGCAATCCCTGCCTTCTGTGCCCCTGAGACCAAGTCCTGCAGGGCCCTGAGGTCACCGTGTTTGGCTATCCAGTGCAAGGCAGTGTACCCAGTCAAAAAGTCTCTGTGCAAAGCCAGCTGAGGATCCTCCCAGAATAAAGTCCACACTTGAACCCAAGAGCCACTGGCAAGCTTCACAATCCACTCGTGTTCCCTGGCGTCCAGGGGGACCAGAGATGACTTGTGCTCCGAAGGTCTGTGGGGAACCAAGGCTGCAGGCGCTTCCCCACTGGGGGCCCGCCAGCCATGTGGCCAACCCCGCTGGGCCACAATAGCCTTAACCTCCCTGAGTTTTGGTGTCAAAGTCGCATCAGCCCTTGGACCGGGTAGGGCTCCTGCCTTGGAGGGTTTCCTGGATCGCGGAGGACGCCGACTCCTTTCCAGCAAGGCTTCATCAAGGTACTCCTCATCAGAGGAGGACAGTTTGGCTCTCCCGGCCAGAGAGCTCCTCCTGAGGGACCTCCTCAGCCTGGGAGCTGGCCAGGGCAGCGCTTCCTGGGGGTGGCCGGCAAGGCCATTCGCTGCTGTTGTGACCTGCTGGGAGTTGCGACCATCCTGTCGGTTTCTGGGGTTCTGAGGAGTGTTATCCTCCCCAGACACGGAGAGGCCCCTGGCCGGAGTCCTGCGCTTCCCCCAGTCTGGAGTTTCCAGCGCAGCCTGCTGCCCCTCCTCAGAGCCCCCGGGGGACTCCCTGGGCCCGCTGCTGCTTTCCTCACTGCCGTGGCTCTCCTGGTCCACGAAGTCCTCCAGGTCTTGGAGGGATAGCTGACATCGAATGCTACGAAAGACAGTCGGTGGAGAGTTCCCTGGCCAGGATTCTGCGGACTCATCCGGAACAGGAAAGAGAGAGTGAGAGGAAGGAGGAAGGTCGGGAGTCTCTGAGTTTGGCTCCGCGACGCAGAAGCCCGGCTCAGTGGGCAGCGGGAAGAAGTTGTCCGGCAGCACCGACCAGACCCGGACGGGGCCCTGGCGCCGGGCCCCGGGCACCTGCGGGTGTCTGGCCACCCACTCCCGAGTGCGCTGTTGCTGCTGCAGAGCGGACCAGTGCAGGGGTCCGGGGGGCAACGTCTCGGGCACGTCTACCCGGAAAGCAGGGCTAGGCGGCGGGGCCTGCAAGGCAGCCCAGCTCGCGGCATACTCGAGGGTGGCTGGAGGCGACCGGGGCGTCGCGGGCCCAGCAGGTGCGCCTTCCCGCCGTTGCCCGGGGGCCCTGCGGTCATCCCCGGCAGACAGAGGCCGCGCCGGCTTCTCCGCTGCGGCGGCGGCGGCGGCGGCGGGGTCGGGGAGCGCTCCCAGCTCCTCCGGTAGCCCCTGCAGCCGGTTTTGGAGACACTCCCAGCAGCATCGGCCCTGCGCTGCCGCCGCGGCGCACCTCGCTCCGGCCTGAGTGGCTGCGGCTGCAGTTGCGGACGCCGGCGCCCTCCGGCCCGGGCTCCCCAGCGGCCCTCCCGGCTTGCAGGCCGCCTCCCGGGCGCCGCTGGCCGGGAGTCCACCGCAGTCTGCGTCCGTAGCCCGCGCCGCGGCACCTGCTGGCTCCTCCTCCGGCTCCTTTTCGCTCGGTCGCCGAGCGGGCTGCGACTGGGGCGGGGAGCCGGGCGCAGCTCCTCCCGCGGGGGCGGAGGCCGCGGGCGGCCGGCGGGGTCGCTGCAGCCCCTCCTCCCCCAAAAGGTCCCTGTACCTCCTCTTGAGCACCACGCATTTGGTGCCGTCGGGGTCCTGGCGCACTGCGGCGACCGAGTTGACGAAGCCCTTGAAGAGCTCTCGGCGCTGCTGGTGCAGGCTGGGGGACGCGTCGGGGTCCCGGAGAAAGCTCTTGAAGTGGCTCAGCAAAGCAGCGTTGGTCACTCGGCCCCCTGCCTGGCACAGAAAGTCCAGCAGTGCCTCCTGGCTCAGCTCTTGGGCCATTTCTGCCTTCTCGTCCTCCGCTCCCGGGGCGTCTGCGTCTCGCCCTCCCGGTCCTCTTCCCGGCCGGCAGGAACCCTGGCCGGGCGTGTGTCACCTGCGCCAGTGGTAGAACCAGTCGCCTCCATCAGCTGCGGAGGCCCACGTTGCCGGCTTCCCCAGGGCGCGCCAGTAGGGCCGTTGGTCCCAGGGGGTGGCCCTGGGCTGAGCCCCTGCGCGCAGTCTGGGTGGGAGAACGCGTCCTCCAGGCCTCCCTGCGCGACGCTGGCCGCCCGCAGCCCGTCGCCGCGGCGAAAGTTCCCGGGAGAGGTCGGAGTCGGTTTCACCTGCGCCCAGGCGACGCCTCCTCCCGGTCTGTGAGGGCAGAGCCCGGCCCGCCTCCTCTGTCCCTCCACCCTCCCGGGTCTCCCCCACCCCGCGCCACCCATCCCGGATGAGTCAGGCGGCGGAGCGCCGCGGCAGGTGAGGTCCGGAGCGAACCGGAGCCGGCAGCGAACGGCTCGGCGGGGCTCGCAGCTGCTCCCGGCCGGGACCTAGGAGGCAGGTAGGCGACAGGCCGGCTCTGCGGCTCCGCCACGTAGGAAGCGGAAGCAAAGGAAGGTGCGTCCCTGTCGGCCCCGCGCGCCGCCCGAGTTGAGGCTGAGGTCGGTAGGGGCGCTGGGACCTCCCCCGGAGGTGCCCGTCTGCTTCCACGCGGGAGGAGGTGGAGGAATTCCAGACCCCGGGCAGCGCGGGGGGCTGCGAAGTTCACTGCGCATCCACACCGGGTCTGTCCCGAGGTGGATACACTCGGAGGAGCCGGTGCCAAGGGGTCCACATCCTCACGTCCGTCTGCGCCCAAAAGGGAAATCGCTCTGGAAGTTTCTGGGGCCATCGTTGGTTTGGGCCGTTTTCCTTCATAATTGTCTCACGTTAAGTTGCTGGGATAAAAAAATCACTGTTTAATAGCTTATAGGCCCCGCAGCTAAAATGAACAGGAATTATATATTGCGGGGGAAAGTATTTGATTCCTAGAGTTATTTCGTTTTTATTTACTCTGAAGTTTGTGAAGAGCAGAGACTTGTGCAGTCTGCTTTGTGTTGGCTTGGTGGCAAAGTCTTTTCTTTGGGGAGCTGAGGTTCCCTGCACGGTCCCCGTCGTGGAGGGCGCGATGGGCTGGCCTGACTTCACCCCTCTGCTCCGCGACTCAGGCCGTCTGCAGACTAGAGCTGTCTTTCAGGCCCTTTCCCCCTCACATTTGAGATCCGCCTCGGTTTTATCTTCCCACAGGTCATCCTCTTCTGAGGGCCTCTCACTGTTGTCAGTCCTGGTCACAGGCCCCAAGGCATCCTTTCTGCCTCTTGCCTGTCTCCCTAACTTAGCTCCCAGCTCCTCTCAAGCTTTTCCTCTGCTTGGCTTCCCCATTTCTTAGAGTTACCAGGCATCCTAGTTTGTCCTCAGCCACCACTGATAGCAAATAGGTCTATTTCTCAGAACCCTCTCATGGTTACTGTGTTTTCACCATAAAACCTATTTTATCTTTTCCTGTTACCTGCCTGTCTTTTTCTCCTACTCCTTTCATCACTCCTCTTTTCCTTCTTTTCCTATACTAGTTCCGATGATTCGTAATTCCCTATCTTTTTGCTGAGAGAATAATGAAACTGCCTATGTGGGGCCTAAAATCCTGTTTTAACATGGACCAACCTTAGTGACTGCCTTACAGGCCACTTTAACTGAGTAGCTTCATTTTAAGTCCTCAATAGTACCCTGGTACTTTTCCGTGAGTGAATTGGAATCCTTGGCTTTAAATTATCTAGGTCAGAAAGAACTTGAAACATTCTGTCTATTTTTGTCATTTTCTAGAATCCAGACTCAGTGCTGGGTTGAGAGGGTGATAATTGCTTCCACTGATGTCTTTCCGTAACATCAGGCCTTCAGGGTAGTTTTTGAAGTAAAGGTTTTATATTAAACTTCAGCTTTCTTTTCTGTTTATTTCCTCTGTTGAGTCTTGGGTCTGGGTGGGACTGAGTGATAAGACCGGAGAAGTGCAGATGGATCACTGGGGGGGGTGGGAGGGGGCATTTTAAGGGTGGTAACTGGAAAGAATCTTTCTTTGGTACTTTTCAAAGTATTTGGTTACAAAATAAGGCACTTGTTGCAAAAGGGGACCATGATATAGCCTGAGGTTTGGATTTGAAAAACTTAAAAAGACTAGAGGGAAGGGAGGGTGGGGGTCAGGGGATGAGAGGTTGTGGAAACAATTCTCAACCTCTCAACCCAGCGCTGAGTTTGGATTCTAGAAAATGCCAAAATCAAACTACCTTGAGCTGAAGGTGGAAATCAGTAGGCCTAGAGGAGACAGGAAGAAAAGAATCTGATTGCTTTAAATTTAGGGTTGTTCAGGTGCTTTGGCATCCGGATGGTCTCTCTCCTCCTTTCTTGCTTTCTTTTTTGAGACAGAGTCTCACTTCATTGCCCTCAGGAGAGTTCCATAGCTCACAGCTCACAGCAACCTCAAACTCTTGGGCTCAAGTGATACTCTTGTCTCAGCCTCCCGAGTAGCTGGGACTACAGGTGCCCACTGCAACGCCCAGCTTTTTTTATTTTTATTTTTTCCTTGTTTGTAGTTGTTATTGTTGTTTAGCAGACCTGGGCTGGGTTCAGACCTGCCAGCCATGGTGTATGTAGCCCTCGCCCTAACCACTGAGCTACAAGCACTGAGCACCTTCCTTCTTTTATCTCAGGGTCAAGGGATGGTTACTTGGAATGCTCCTTACCTTATCTCAGGAGCATTTCCCTGTGTCCCTCATATATAGTTCATTATTTCCAAATATACTCATGAGGTAACTACATTGGCACCATTGGAAATGGTTATGAAGAAGAAAGTGTGCTTTAGAAGTCACCTTTTATCAGGAACAACAGAGAAGTGCATGGACCTGCCTGTTAAGTGATTTGGTGCTGTGGAAGCTGAGGTGCATAAGGGAAGAACTCAGGCTCAGTGAGAGGGATCAGGCCACTTTTCTAGCAAGAGGGACCTCTGAGTAGAAAAGGTGAGGAAAACCTTTAAGGCAAAGTAAACATTGGTGCAAAAGCAAAATCATCGGAGATGTGGCTTAGCAGGGATATTTGGGGAGCTAATGGCCAGTGGCACTGCTTGGCCAGCTTGGCTTTAAGGAAGAGGATGTGCTTGGACATTCTGGAAACTGCAGAAATAGACGGGAGTCATACGATGAAAAAGCCCATTCCCAATTGGAATCATTACCAATATTAATAAGTAAAAAGAGCACATTGCAGAAAGTATTGAATTTAACCAAACCTGAGATAGCATTGATTGTATGACACATTTTGATTTCAGAGATTAGTTAAAACACGAGAAAAGTCCATCTTAAAATAGCAGAAATACAGCATGTTTAATAAGATCCTACTTTTAGAAAAAAAAATATGTATATGTATTTGGGGGTAAGATTTAAGGACTATACCTGTAATCCTAACACTCCGGGAGACTGAGGCTGGTGGATTGCTTGAGCTCAGGAGTTCAAGACCAGCCAGAGCCAAAGCAAGACCCATCTCTAAATTGTTTTTATTTAGAGATGGGTCTTGTGGTGGGTGCCTATAGTCCCAGCTACTCTGGAGGCTGAGGGAAGAGAATCACTTGAGCCCAGCAGTTTGAGGTTGCTGTGAGCTATGATGCCGCAGCTTTCTACGGAGGATGACAAAGTAAGAATCTGTCTCAAGAAAAAAAAAATAAAAGATTTACAACTAGATAAGGGGTGACTTTACCTTTTTAATAGCCTTATAAACTATCTATTTTGCAATAAGAGTTTGTTGCTTTTTAGTTTGGAAAACACATGAAAGAAAAAAGTCACATAAATAAAAACCAACAAAGAAAGAAACATCAGTTCTTTAGGCTGGAGGTGGGAGATGATGCTGCCTGCAGGGGACAGTTTAGAAGCTCCTGTGATGATCCCAGAAAGGGGTGAAAAGAGTCTGAAGTCAGCAGTGGCTGAAAAAAGTGAGACAGATTTGAGAGATATTTAGGAATTAATAGGTGAATTTACATAGGGTTTGGAGCCAGAGAATTCTGGGGCCAAGGAACCAGCTCAGCTTGCTTAATACACATAGCTGAGTGGCTGGCTGGTGGGTGGTTACCACAGACCCACACAGAAGAGAGAGAAGGAGTCATTTTTGGAAATGGGAAAGATGATAAATTCAATTTTGGACATACTAAGTTTAAGGGGCCTGCAGGCCATAAATAGAACTATTTAGAAAGCAGTTGGTAATGTATAGATTTGAGGCTCCAGGGATATGTGACCTTAGCATCTATTAAATGGTCATTTAGCCCCCAGGTGAGGATGAAACTGCTGAGAAAGGGAAGGGAAGCGGGAAGGGGGTGAGTCCACATTTACCAAAGAGAAAGCAGAGACTTAGAAGGAGCGGCCCCAGGAGGAGAGGAGTCCTCTGGAAGGTGTTGTCTCAGGAGCACGGCAGCCATCCAGAGCGGACGCCAAGTCAGATGAGAAGTGAAACAGGACTACAGCCTGGGAGGTGGGTCGCTGGGCCGGCTCTGGAGCCGTTTCAGCACAGTTGTGGGGACGGAGACCAGGTCACCGAGGGCTGAGGAGTGAGCCAGGAGGCACTGGGGCAAGAGAGACTTGACCACAAAGGGAAGGAGAAAAGAGAATCTGAGATGAGGAAAAGAGCAGACTGTAATGTAAGTTTTTTTTTTTTTTTTTTTTTTTTTTTGTGTGTGGTTGTTAGAAGAGATATGATCATGTCTACGTGCTGAAGGAAAAGCGCCAGGAAGGATATGCTGAAGGCCTAGAGGAGAGAGTAAATAATTAATAAAATCGGGCTTGGGTAGGGCTGGAGTCCAGAGTTCAGCAGAGGGATTCCCTGGGATGGGACAGGGGAGAGCCACTTTGTCCATTAAGAACAGAGAGAAGAAAAGTGGCTATTGTATTAATTAATGTCTGCTAAATTGCATAAAAAATAAACCCTAACTCATAATAACTTAAGCACAAGGTTTGTTTCTCACTTACATCATATTTAGAAGTGTTTGACAGAGAGGCAGGCAGCTGTTTTCCAGGCAGTTATTTAAGGACGGGGGCTGATGGAAGCTCTGCCAGCTTTAAAACCTGGCCTCTGAACCATCCCACCACCTGCCAGACGGGAAAGGTCCTGGTGATGTGCACGAGGACATTTATATACGCCAGGCATGGATGTGGTAGAAAACACTGATGCTCAAATTCCATTCCAAAAAATTTAATACCATGATAACACTTCACCGCAAGGAGAGATGAGAAATGTGCTGGGGCTGCATGTCCAAAGGAAGGAATGGTTTCTGCCACCGCTGTGGACAGACATTCTTTTCATTCGCTTAGGAGGAGGAAAGCTAAGAGATCTTACGTGAAAAGAGCTCCACTCTCCCTGTGATGGACAAAAGGCTGTTACTCACCTAAGTGAGCATTTAGGAGAGACATGAAGCAGGGATAAGGTTTGGGTAATGTTTATGAGTCTTGGGATGAGGTTTAGGTAATGTTTGTGAGTCTTGGGATAAGGTTTGGGTAATTTTGGGTAATGTTTGTGAGTCTTGGGAGAGGCCTACAGGCCTACT
The DNA here is from genome assembly GCA_963574355.1 of Loris lydekkerianus. Lineage (NCBI taxonomy): Eukaryota > Metazoa > Chordata > Mammalia > Primates > Lorisidae > Loris > Loris lydekkerianus. Next base: position 13,179 of record CAUYPK010012003.1, on the reverse strand, counting down.
GTTTGGTCAAAGAAACCAACTTACTGAAAGTTTATGGTGCTACCAGACCAAGTCACTTGGGATTTTCTCCAATAGAGTATAGTACTATGGGGTGAGGGAGGAATAATAGGGAGGGCAGGCTCTGGTCTGTGCCAAGGTTGAAGGTCGGCAAAGGGGGGCACAGAAATTAAGATATATGGGAGAAGGAAATGGCGTGGATGGACAGTGAAGGCAGCCGGCTCTGAAGAAGGCTGAGAGAGAGGGAGCGAAGTTTGAGATGGTCTTGGTGGGGTTGAAAGCCGGCACAAAGTGGGTAAGTAGAAGGTTAGAACATTGTGAGCAGAATATCAAATATTCTTAAGTCTTGAGGCTTCAGGTTTCCCAAGAGGAATAGTGTGGGGATGATGACAAGGTGCAGGGTGTGGCCCGGGGCTGAGGCCGTGTGTAATACTGCAGTGATTAGCAGGTGGGTCACATTCCATACCATTCTTCCTCATCACATCTTCAGAACAAGTGTGGCAAGCGTCATTACTATTATGGATGAAATGTTTGTGTCCTCCCAAATTCATACATTGAAATCATTATTGCCCCTGGCTAGAGTACTGTGATGTCAACCTAGCTCATAGTGACCTCAAACTCCTGGGTTCAAGCTATCCACCTGCCTCAGACTCCTTAGTAGCTGAGACTACAGGTGCTCGCCACAACACCTGGCCAATTTTTCTATTTTTAATGGAGACGGGGTCTTGTTCTTGCTAAGGCTGAGCTCAAGTAATCCACCCACCTCAGCCTCCCAGAGTGTTAGGATTACAGGCAGGAGCCACTTCTCCTGGCCTATTCAACACTCTTTTAAGGCCTTTATGTGCATGAACCCATTTAATTCTTGCTACAACCTCATAGGGTAGTCCCTGTCACTGCCCTTATTTTACTGACTCCTAACAGTCTACTTTGTTGTCTCTCTTCCCCATTAGAACCTCCCCCAGGGCATCAACACTTATTCATCTTCTGTCCCTAACACATTCTGTGACACTTCTGGGCTCTCTGGAAGGGAAGGAATGACTGAATAAGAGGTAGGCTGGTAATAGACTGAGGAGGGGTTTGAGTATCAGATCAAGACATTTGGATTTCATCTTCTAGATCATAGATGGCCGACAGAGTTTTAAAGCCAAGAAGCGATAGGATGCTCCCCTCTTTCAAATATATCCTCTCTTTGGGAGAAATCGCATCGAATGTTGTATAATTATCACCTCCGAATGTGTAGTTCCACCAGGCATTTCTCCTGAGCTCTAGGCTCACATTTCCAGCCTCTTGCTGGGTCTCTCTAGGCTCACATTCAGCATGTCCAGCTCAGCCCTAATTATCTTCCCGTCTCCCCAGAGTCACTCTTCCTATATTAGAGAGCTCACAGGCGTTTAAATAGACCTTGTAAATTTATCTGAAACGCTTCACTTGCCCCACCCTGCCGACCTCATGTCCTGAACATTTTTGCAAATCCATTCTCTCGGTCACTGCCCTATTTCAGGCTCTTGCATTGTTCCCCAGACCATGACACCGCCTCCTTATCAATCTTCCTGCCTCTAGTCTTCCCTCTCCAACTCCAGTCCCTCCACTATCCTGCTATTCATCTTAACAGCCTAAAACCCAGATTAGGTTCTATCACTCACCTGTTAAAACAACAAACAGAACAGAGCCGTAGCTCAATGAGCAGGGCACTGGCCACTGGCCACACATACCGAGGCTGGCGGGTTCAAACCCAGCCCAGGTCAGCTAAAACAACAATGACAAAGGCAACCAAACAATAGCCAGGCATTGTGGTGGGCGCCTGTACTCCAGCTACTTGGTAGGCTGAGGCAAGAGAATCGCCTGAGCCCAAGAGTTTGAAGTTGCTGTGAGTTGTCATGCCATGGCGCTCTACCAAGGGTGACAGCTTGAGACTCTGTCTCAAATAAATAAATAAATAAATAAATAAACAAACAAATAAATAAATAAATAAGTAAGTAAGTAAAATAAAACAACAAACAAGGGCAGTGCCTGTGGCTCAAGAAGTAAGGTGCCGTCCCCATAAGCTGGAGGTGGCGGGTTCAAACCCAGCCCTGGTCAAAAACTGCAAAAAAAAAAAAAAAAAAAGATTATAAAACAACAAACAAACAAAGCCTCAAAACCACTTTGTAATGGTTCTTCATTGCTTACAGGATCAAGGCCTCCGGATGTAGCTATGTCTTCATTCATTCAGGCTGACATAACAAAACGCCACAAGCTGGGCAGCTTGTAAATAACAGACATTTCTTTTTTACCATTCTGGAGGCTTAGAAGGCCAAGGTCAAGGTGTCAGCAGATTCAGTGACTGGTGAGGGCTTGCTTTCTGGTTCACAGGTGGGGCCTTCTGGCTGTGTCCTAACATAGAACAAGGACAAGCAGGTCATCTCTAGATTCTGTTAAAAGGGCGCCAGTCCCATTCATGAGGGCTCTGCCTCCATGACCCTGTCATCTCCTAATTCTATCCCATTGGCAACTAGGTTTCAGCATATGGATTTGGGGGGAAGATAAACACTCAGACCATAACAGGCTACAGCCTCCCTCTCCTTGTTCACTCACTCAGCGGGTATGTACTGAGCACCTGCCAGATGCCAGGCCCTGTGTTCATTGCACGTCCGCCCAGGGAGGAAGGTGGTGCACACTCCAGAGGTCGACACGGGTATTCTCACGTCACAGACAGTGAGGGAAGACACTGCCTCAGGAGTGGGCTGACAGTGGCAGGTGTCCTAAGGGAGGACACTGCCTCAGGAGGGGGCTGACAGTGGCACCCGTGCCTGCTCACTTTCAGTATACACTGTAACTTTATTGTCTTTAATCCATGGTTTCTTTGTAAGAATTATTTTCATTTTCACCTTCTTGGTGAAGGTTAATTTAGTTAAAAGTAAATACTACAATCTATTAATCCACTCAACGTGCGTGCAAATAACAGTAAAGTGAAATACTGGGCGGACGACAATAGGTACTTTCCACAGAACCTAAGGTGTAAGGACAGCACCACCCCATATGGGTAACTGTGGATGTGTAGGAGTTTGGTGCAGCGACTGAGAGGCGCTACCTGCATTTGGGTAGTATGTGGAGCCTGGAGGTTTAGATGTCCTGGAGTATATGAGAAAGTCCCTTCAAAAAGGCTTTGTCCTGCCCCAAAAGCCAGTAGTGCTCTACTTGATAGACCTAGTTCCATAATAGTAAACTCCTTAGTTTTTAGTTGGGAACATGCCTATGGAAAATAAAGATTTCATGGTGTAGCCTCCCTTTGCAGCCAGATGTGGCCATGTGATTAAATTCTGGCGAGTGGGATGTGAGCTGAAGTGATGTGTGCAACTTTGGACATGTGTCCCTGGAGAGAGGAGTCACGCTCTTTGCCTTTCTTGCCCCACCCCCCACCCCCCCAGTCGGAATGCGGATACGACGGCTGGTGTTGGTATCTGCATGTTGAAACTCTACAAAACTGCATTTTAAATCACAGCAATGTGAAGCCTGGGATTGATTTAAACATTTCTTTAAACTGTTCTCTATGGATGGATAAAGAAATTTTCAATTTTTGTGAAAATTGCCCAAAATAAGTGTCCTATATGCGCTCTTATTGGCATAAACCCCTCTGTGAAAGTGTTAAAATAGGATCCTCAGCAGCTAACCATCTGATCGTGAATGGAAATCTGACAGTGGGAATTAGTGGAACAAGCCGGGAGGGATCTGGGTGTGCAGTGGTGGCAGCTGTACCAACTCTGGGCTGCCTGTGTTACCTGCAAGAGGAACAACCTTCTGTTTTAATGAGTCACTGCTATTTTGCATTCTTTTGCTCTTAGCTGACCTGAATCCTAATGAACTGTGTGCTGTATGCCAGGCACCTTCTCAACTGACTTTTATTGTCAGTCACTCCTCCTATAAATCATAGTGCATACAGGTCTGCCTGTGTACAGGCCACCCGTGATGCAAACTGGTGTCACAACAAGTGTCATTTATTGAACTCTTAGTATATAGCATGGACTACTCTGTGAGAGCAGTTTACATTAACTCCGTGATCTCCCACAGCAAAACAACAAGGTAGGTACTCCTAATCTCACCCTTCTGTCTTCATTTTGAGATGGAAAACTGAGGCATGGAGAAATTAAATGACTTGCCCCGGTTCTCACAGATGGTGTGCAGCATACACTCTGCCTCTAGAGCAGTGGTAATTGTCTGGCAGGTGTATCAACAAATTAATGAAACCCACAGCAAATTGATAACCATAAAGCTACACTAACAGGTATTTATGATTAATAAGCAAGAAGACTTGCAACCAGAACCCCAGCTACCTCAATGTAGTAGTGATGATGCTTGGAAAAATATAGGCCTTTTGAAATTTGGGGGAAATCCAACTTTCTGCATATGTGCATTTGCCAAGGATTTTTCTGGCAACCAGACATTTTTTAGTAGCATACTAAATTAGAATCTTTAGCATTCCTTAGGTATGTGCCAATTGTATGTAAATATAAATTTTTTTTTAATTTTTTTTTTGCAGTTTATTTTTTTTTTTTGGCCAGGGCCAGGTTTGAACCTGCGGCCTCTGATAAATGGGACTGGCGCCCTACTTCTTTGAGCCACAGGCACTGCCCTATAAATGTAAAATTTTAATAACTTATCTGATAAGTTATCTGAGCTACATGTAAAAAGGGAGTCTGGAATTACACCTCCTTCCTCACATGCAGTGTGAATGAAGATGAGCAGTTATGACATTAATTTACAGTCTGTAAGGTGGGCTTATAAGACTATACCATGAGAATCATTCTTATAAAATGCTGTTATGAAATGAAGACTCTTGCATGAAAGAAATAGCCTTCTGTTTCTTTCTATTTGTATGGCATGTGTGATATATAACATACTGGTTTGAGGTTTAGCACACTGTGTCTGAGATGATAGATTACATGGACACTGATTATGTTCCCACTGTTTGCATGACATCAAGAATTAAACAATGAGGGGCGGCGCCTATGGCTCAGTGAGTAGGGCACTGGCCCCATATGCCGAGGGTGGCGGGTTCAAACCCAGCCCTGGCCAAACTGCAACCAAAAAATAGCCGGGTGTTGTGGTGGGCGCCTGTAGTCCCAGCTACTTGGGAGGCTGAGGCAAGAGAATTGCCTGAGCCCAGGAGCTGGAGGTTGCTGTGAGCTATGTGATGCCACAGCACTCTACCAAGGGCAATAAAGTGAGGCTCTGTCTCTATTAAAAAAAAAAAAAAAAGAATTAAACAATGCGTAAAAATGGTCCTTGTCCTCCAAAAACTCACAGCCTCTAGGGCAGTCGTGAGACAAGTGTAACTGCATGAGAATAAGCAGTGATAGAAGTGTGCTCCAAGGGAAGAGGAAGGAACAGTGATTATTGGTGCCTGTAGAAGATGGGGAAGGCTTGAGCCATCGTTAGGGCTCTGCCAACTGGAGGAGAGAGAAACCAGACAGAGAGAAAAGAATAACAAAAGTATGAAGCTGTAGAAGTGTAACAGGCTTAAGGAGTGCCAAGTGGCCCAGGGCGATTTATTTACAGGCATACCTCAGAGATACTGCAGGCTGGATTTCAGACCACTGCAATACAGCAAATACAGCACTAAAGCAAGTCACGTGAACTTTTTGTTTCCCAATGCATGCAAAGGCTATTTACACTATACTGCAATCTATTAAGTGTGCAATAGTATTATATCTAAAAAATGCACCTACGTTAACTAAAATACACTCAGCGATTCATCATGTTTTTGCCAGTGGAGGATTCTTACCTCAACATCAATGGCTGCTGACTGATTGGGTGGCAGTTGCTGAAGGCTGGATGGTTTTGGCAATTTCTTAAAATAAGACAATGGTGAAATTTGCTGCAACAATTGATTCTTCCTTTCATAAAGGATTTCTCTGTAGCATGTGATGCTGTTTGATGTTATTTTACCTATGGTAAAACTTCCAAAACTGGAGTCAGTCACCTCAAACCCTGCCCTGTTTTATCAACTGAGTTCACATAATACTCTCCTCCCTTTGTTGCCACTTCAACAGCGTTCACAGCCTCTTGACCAGGAGTAGATTCCATCTCAAGAAGCCACTTTCTTTGCTCATTCATAAAAACAACTCATCCATTCAACTTTTACCCTAACATGGTAGCAACTCGGTCACATTTTAGGCTGTACTTCTATTAACACTTCTCTTGCCATTTCCACCACACCTGCGCTCACCTCCTCCAATGAAGTCTTGAATTCCTCAGAGTCATCCACGAGGGTTAGAATCAACTTGTTCCCAACGCCTATAAATGCTGTTATTTTGAGCTCTTGTGGATTGAAATGCTTTTGATGGCATCTAGAGTGGTTAATCCTTTCTAGAAGGTTTTCGGTTTACTTTGCCCAGATCTTCAGAGGAATCTATAGTAGCTATAGCCTTACAAAATGTGTCTTAAATAATAAGACTTGAAAGTCAAAATTCCTTTTTGGTCTGTGGGCTGCAGGATGGGCATTGTGTTAGCAAGCATGAGAACACACCAATCTCCTTGCACATCTCCATTCTGCTCTGGGGTGACCAGGGCACTGTCAATAAGCAGTAATATATATGTATTTTTTGAGACAGAGTCTCAAGCCGTCACCCTGGGTAGAGTGCTGTGGCATCACAGCTCACAGCAACCTCCAACTCCTGGGCTCAAGCGATTCTCTTGCCTCCGCCTCGCAAGTAGCTGGGACTACAGGCGCCCGCCCCAATGCCTGGCTATTTTTTGGTTGCAGCCGTCATTGTTGTTAGGCAGGCCCCGGCTGGATTCAAACCCGCCAGCTCGGGTGTATGTGGCTGGTGCCTTAGCCGCTTGAGCCACAGGCGCTGAGCCAAGCAGTAATATTTTGAAAGGAATCTTCTTCCTAACAGTCAGTCTCCACAGTGAGTTTAAAATGCTCAGTAAACCATCTGTAAACGGATGAGCTGTCATCCACGCTTCATTGTTCCATTTACGGAGCACAGAGTAGATTTGGCATAATTCTCAAGGGCCCTAGGATTTTCAGGATGGTGGATGAGCACTGGGTTCAACTCAAAGTCACCAGATGCATTAGCCCCTAAGAGCCTGTTCTTTAAAGCTTTGAAGCCAGGCATTGACTTCTTTCTAGCTATGAAAGTTTTATTTTATTTTTATTTTTTACTCTTTTTTTTTTTTTTTTTTGAGATAGAGCCTCAAGCTGTTGCCCTGGACAGCTCACAGCAACCTCCAACTCCTGGGCTTAAGCAATCCTCTTGCCTCAGTCTCCCAAGTAGCTGGGACTACAGGCATCTGCCACAACGCCTGGCTATTTTGTGGTTGTAGTTGTCATTGTTGTTTGGCAGGCCCGGGCTGGATTCGAACCCGCCAGCTCTGGTGGTGTATGTGGCTGGTGCCTTAGCTGCTTGAGCTACAGGCGCTGAGCCAGCTATGAAAGTTTTAGGTGGCAGCTCCTTCCAATGGAAGGCTCCTTCACGTCCATGGAGAGTCTGTTCAGTCTGGCCACCTTCATCTGTGAGCTTAGCAGATCTCCTGTCCCATGGTTCTTAGCAGTTCTCCAGCCTTTCACATTGGCAACTGCTTCTTCACCTTGAGCTTTTATGTTGTGGAGATGGGTCATCAATTCATCTCTTCTAACTTCTAATTCTTTTTTTCAGCTTCTTCTTCGCTCTCGGCCGTCATAGAATTGAAGAGAGTTAGAACCTTGCTCTGAACTAGGCTTCTGTCAAGACCACCAAAACTGTCTCCGTGTCAGCAATAGGCTGTTTTGCTTTCTCTCTCTCTCCTGATTCCTCATATCCCCCCACTGTTCTCAAAACTCCTGGGCTCAGGTCATCCTCCTCCCTCAGCCTCCCAAGCAGCTGGGACTGCAGGTGTGCACCACCATGTCTGGCTTGTTTGGTCTTGTTCCTGTGTTCACTGGAGTAGCATTTTTAATTTCCTTCAAGACCCTTTTGTTTTCATTCTCACATAAAGCATGATAAAACTTGGGTGACTATCTGGCACAAGAGGCCCAGCTCTTGACCTTTTCACTAAGCTTAATCATTTCTCGCTTTTGATTGAAATAAGAGATGCACAGCTCTTTGTTTTACTTGAACACTTATAGACCATTGTCGGGTTATTATTTGGTGTGATTTCAATATTTTGCCTCAGGGAACACGGAGGCTGAAGGAGACAGATGATGGGGAGCCGCCAGCTGGTGGAAAAGTGAGAACACAATTTTATTAATTAACTTCACTGTCTTAGATAGGTGTGGTTTGTGGTACTCCAAAATAATTTTAGTCGTAACACCAAAGATCACGGATCACAGATAATCATAACAGATACAATAATAAAGAAAAAATTTGAAATATTGCGGGAATTACCAAAATAGGAAACAGTTGCCGGATGTGGTAGCTTGTCCCTATAATGTCAGCTGGCTCTGGAGGCTGAGGCAGACTCAGGAGTTCAAGGCTGCAGTGAGCTATAATTGTTAACACTGCACTCCAGCCTGGATGACAGAGTGAGACCCTGTCTTTAAAATATATTTAAAGGCTTGGTGCCTGTAGCTTAAGCAGCTAGGGTGCCAGCCATATACACCAGTGCTGGCGGGTTCAAATCTAGCCTGGACCTGCCAAACAACAATGACAACTACAACCAAAAAATAGCCAGTCATTGTGACGGGTGCCTGTAGGCCCAGCTCTTGGGAGGCTGAGGCAAGAGAATTGCTTAAGCCCAGGAGTTGGAGGTTGCTGTGAGCTGTGATGCCATGGTACTCTACCCAGGGTGACAACTTGAGATTCTGTCTCAAATAATAATAATAATAATAAATTAGATAAAATATATATAAATAAAGAGGCTGTGCATGGTGCCTCATGCTTGTAATCCTAGCACTCTGGGAGGCTGAGGCAGGTGGACTGCCAGAGTTCAGGAGTTCAAGACCAGCCTGAGCAAGAGTAAGACCTCATCTCTACTAAAAATACAAAAAATAGCCAGGTATTGTGGTGGGCACCTATAGTCCCAGCTACTCAGAAGGCTGAAGCAATAGAATTGCTCAAGCCCAAGGGTTTGAAGTTGCTGTGAGCTATGATGTCACAGGATTCTACCCAGGGCAGCAGAGTGAGACTCTGCCTCAAAAAAACAAACAAACCCAACAACAGCAACAAAAATATATATAGAACAAAATGTAACACAGAGACACCAAGTGAGTCCAAGCTGTTGGAAAAATGGTGTCAACAGACTTGGTTAAGGCATGGGTTCCACAAACCTTCAATTAAAAAAAAATCCCAGTATCTGTGAAGTGCAATAAAGTAAAATACAATAAAACTAGGCCTTCCTGAATTTAAATCATATGCTCATGCGACTGTACTAACGTTATGTACATTGGAAAATCACACAGAAATAAATGAGGCAAGGAAATTAAGAAAACACAATTAGAGAGATTTTACTTTCCTGGTGGCTTCTTCCTCCATTCTTGGCTAATATCTCAAGCCTCAGTACAGTCACATGCTGCGTAATGACAGTCTGGTGTGTCTTGGTATCGTCTGGGGATGTCATAGCTGTGCGATGTGTTAGTCACATGCTCATGGGGATGGTGGGATAAACAGACCTGCTGCCCTGCCAGTCCTATGAAAGTACAGCACGTACAATTAAGTACTACACATAACACTGATATCGGCAATAGGTGGTGGGTCTGCAAACGAATGCAGCCCTTTTGGAAAGAAGTATAGAAAAGCTTCAAAGAGCTAAATGTGGACCTTCCATTTGATCCCTCCATCACATTACTTAGGGATCTACCCCACAAGAAAAAAGCTCATTTTACCATAAGGACATTTGCACTTGAATGTTTATAGCAGCTCAGATGTGGGAAGAAGCAGGCAGCCATGGATCCACGTGTATACTGTGGAACACTGTTCAGCCACTGAGAAAGATGGAGGCTTTGTGTCTTTAGTGTTTGCCTGGATGGAGGTGAAGAACATTCTCCTTAGTAAAGTATCTTAAAGCATCCTATGTACTCAATACTAATATGAAACTAGCAGATGAACAACTACAGGCCACATGAGAGGAAAAACTAAATTCAAAAATAGGGGAGGAGAGGAAGGGGCTCAGTAACACCTCCCCACCCCCAAGTACATGGCACACCTCCTGGGTGAAGGACTCACAACTGTGACTTTTCTTAACAAATGCAAACAATGTAACTTGATATCTGTAGCCTTATACTAATCTGACATTTAAAAAATAATAATAAATGGCTGTTTGCTGGTTTATGTATTACTATACTATACTTTTTTACATTAGAGTGTACTCCTTCTACTTACAAAAAAAAAAATGTAATTGTAAGACAGTCTCAGGCAGGCCCTTCAGAAGTTACTCTAGGAGAAGGTGTTGTTATCACAGGAGATGACAGGTCTGTTCATGTTATTGCCTGTGAAGACCTTCCCATGGGACAAGATGGGGAGGCGAAAGACAGTGATATTAATCCTGACCCTGTGTAGTCTAGGCTAATGTGTATGTGTGTTGTGGAGTTTTTTATTTGTTTATCTTTGAAACAGAGATTCACTCTGTTGCCCCAGGTAGAGTGCTGTACAGTCAACCAAGGTCACTACAATCTCAAACTCCTGGGCTTAAGTGATCTTCCCGCCTCAGCCTTCTAGTAGCTGGGGCTACCAGCACACTCTACCATGCCCGGCTAATTTTTCTATTTTTGGTAGAGAAAAATACTCTACTCTTGCTCAATCTGGTCTTGAACACCTGACAAGTGATTCTCTTACCTCAGCTTCCCAGCCACTGGGTTGGGCCATGTGTGTGTTTTTGTCTCAGTTGTCAACAAACTAGTTTAAAAAGTAACAAAAAACACCTTTTTAAAAACAATTGAAAAAAGCTTATAGAATAAGGATATAAAGAAAGAAAATATGTTTTTGTACAGCTGTAGTGATATATTTGTGTTTTAATCTAAGAGTCAAAAAGTTTTTTAAAAATTAAAAGTTGGCTCAGCGCCCATAGCACAGTGGTTACAGCACCAGCCACATACACCGAGGCTGGTGGGTTTGAACCCAGCCCGGACCAGCTAAACAATGAAAACCGCAACATGAAAGATTCGGGCGTTGTGGCAGGCGCCTGTAGTCCCAGCTACTTGGGAGGCTGAGGCAAGAGAATCACTTAAGCCCAAGAGTTGGAGGTTGCTGTGAGCTGATACCACAGCACTCTACCAAGGGTGACATAGTGAGACTGTCTCAAAAAAAAAAAAAAATTAAAAGTTTGTAAAGTGAAAAAGTTACAGTAAGCTAAGTTTATTATTGAAGAAAGAAATTTTGTTATAAATTTAGTGTAGCCTAAGCATACAGTGTTTATAAAGTCCAAAAGAATACACGGTAACACCCTAGGCCTTCACATTCCCTCCCCACTCCCTGACTCACCCACCCAGAGCTCCTTCCAGATCTGCAAGCTCTCCTGGTGACAAGTGTCCTGTTGGGGAGCCATCTTTCATCTCTTATATCCTGTCTTGGCTGTACCTTTTCTACGTGTAGGTATACAAATGCCATTCGCTGTATGGTTTGTAGCCTAGGTGTGTAGTAGCTGTGCCATTTGGGTTTGGAAGCATTTCCCAGGATGTGTCCCTGTTGTTGAGTGACACGTGATTGTCCTGCTGCTATCACTTTTCTGCTAGCGTGTCTCCCTGAGAGACAAGGGGTGCACGACTGTGCGTTTGGTCTTTGCCCTTGTTTCCTTCTAAAACCCTTGGAATTTTCTGAGCATAGGAGTATCTTTTGTACTCTTAATGAGCCCCCTTTAACCATACCTGAATGCATGCTAATGATGGGTGACTCAGGGTGCACGTTTATAGTTTGGGGGGTGGGGGTGCAGGGGACAGGGGCTGGAGTCCAATCAGTCATGCCTACGTAATGAAACCTTGGAAAACTCTAAGGGTATTCAGAGAACTTCCTGATTGTGAAACACACAATGTAAGGGTGGGCAGGGGGCCTGGCCCCTCCCCTCCCCTCAGGCCTGCAGATGCCACCCCTCCCCTCCCACTTTGCCCCACCCATCTCTTTCATTTGGTGTTTCTAAATCTTATCTTTTAAAACAAAATGGTACTTGTAAGTACAGCACTTCTGTGAGTCACTCCTGGCAAATTATTAAATCTGAAGGGGAGTTGTGGAAATCTCTGGATTTGTTGCCAAGCATATTGGGAAGACACATGGGTGACCACAGACCTGTGCTGGCATCAGTCTTATGGAACTGAGCCTTTAACCTCTGGAGTCTATACTAACTCTAGGTAGTTAGTGTGAGAATTGATTGGAACTCTTAGACACCCAGCTGGCGTTGGAGAATTGTTACAGTGTACCATTTGCTAAGTGGGTCATTATCTCAAAAGTTTGAGAACACTGCAGACAAGTACTTAGAACAAAAGAACCAGACCTTGAATATAGATGGAAGGTAGCCGTAGTGCTATTTTGTCAAGTGAGAGATAAAACTATTGACATTTTTAGAGTTGAATTGTTCTAGGCCATACAGATATTTACTAGGCTTTCTTTTCTATTTTTTTTTTTTAGACAGAGTCTCGCTATGTCTCCCTTGGTAGAGTGCCATGGTTCATAGCTCATAGTAACCTCAAACTCTTGGCCTAACCGATTCTCTAGCCTCAGCTTTTCAAGTAGCTGGTACTATAGGCGCCCACCACAATGCCTGGCTATTTTTTTTTATTGCAGTTGTCATTGTCTTTAGTAGGCCTAGGCTGGGTTTGAACCCTCCAGCCTCGGTGTATGTGGCCAGCAATCCACTGAGCTATGGGCACTGCCACTAGGCTTACTTTTCAAAAGACATTTTATCTTCTTATTATAACCTTATCAACAATAATGAAGGCTGTTTATCTAAAATTATTTGGGGGTAGATCCATCTGAAGGCTCTCTTTTAGCTAAATTGTTATATATTTCCATTAAGATAAAGTCTTAGTGGATATTGAAACAAAATAGCTGCTGCTATCCAAGTAAGTATGAATGTAACACATTGTTTCTTTCAACAGATTTTTTTTTTTGAGACAGAGTCTTACTTCGTCCCTCTTGGTAGAGTGCCATGGCGTCATAGCTCACAGCAACCTCAAGCTCTTGGGCTCGGGTGATCCTCTTGCCTCAGCCTCCCAAGTAGCTGGGACTACAGGCTCCCATCACACTTGGTTGTTTTTAAGAGATAGGGTCTTACTCTTGATCAGTCTGGTCTTGA
>CAUYPK010012001.1:0-47034 GCA_963574355.1 Loris lydekkerianus | reverse complement strand
CTTAAAAACTTTGATTTGGCAGCTAGCTGAGTGTAGATGATCTGTGTATTCCCCATTTTCATTTTGCTTAAAGGTGTCAACCTGGATCCTAAAGGGCACTCCCTTTTCACCTCCATGCTTCCGAGGAGTAAATTCTGTGCTGATGCAGTGTACCTATAAAACAATTCAAGCTGCAATAGATTCAACATGCCTTCCATTGATTATCTTTCTATTTTGTTCCCTCTTGGACATTCTGTCACCACCATAAATACAAGATCCTTTCAAAGAAACTCGCACATATTAGCCAAATTATTTCTCATGAATCTCTTAATTGTTTTTATTACTCAGCTCCACTTTCACAAATCCTAATGAGACCTTCCGGACTTTCTAAGAATGACCTCTGACCCATCACAATGCCGTCTTTCTAATAAAAGACTTGCTCTGATTGGGGTCCAACAATAGACTACCTTCCTATGTATATCATCTACCTCCACCCCAACTATATGCTGCTCTGAGACCCAAGGTCCTAGAGCCCTGCTCAATTCACAGCAATCCTCACCGCATCATTTAGAGCTTCTGCCATTTGCACTTTATTGCCATTACCCCTGTTCTAGCCAGCCAATGGCCTTACTATACACCAATTTGTGTTACTTTGGCTGGGGAACCCCCTGTGGTCCAGAATATCCACTGTTCTTCCTACCTGTATGTATCTAAACTCTGGTCAACCCTTCAAAGTCCATTCAGGATCCTGGGGACAATACTCGTCTTACACTACCATAGATAATAATAAATAATAGCCTTAGGGTGCCACATAGAATAGCAAAACCTTGATCATTTCTGACTGCTACATGTCTCCTCTCCAAAAGACTGCATTTTAAAACTGATCTCTGCAATATGACAACACAACCTGAGATGTAAGTTCAGGTCTTACGTTACTTTCATTTACTACATACCTAGTTGCTATATTAGACAAATACACACAGTATGAAAGAACATTCAACTAAGCCAGGTGAGGTGGCTCACACCTATAACCCTAGCACTCTGGGAGCTGGAGGCAGGGAGATCACTTGAGCTCAGGAGTTCGAGACCAGCCTGAGTAAGAGTGAGACCCTGTCTCTACTAAAAATAGAAAAATTAGTGGGGCATTGTGGCCAGTGTCTCCCAGCTACTTGAGAGGCTGAGGCAAGAGGATCGCTTGAGTCCAAGAGTTTGAGATTGCTGTGAGCTATGATGCCACAGCAATCTACTCAAGGGTGATAACAGTGAAACTGTCTCAAAAAAAATTTTTTTTAAAGAATATTCAACTAATATAATCACTGTGTCCCTAGTGATTATTAATTGATGGGGAATGATATCTGGTAGACCACAAAAATGCAAAATACTAATGCTTATTTCCAATTCACACAAACTATAGTCTACTTTGGCTGGTTACCAATTAAGTGGTTTCCCTTTTCCATGTATTACCCACTCAGTAGTTTAAATTTTACCACTTACAAATTTGGACATAGTAGGTATTAGAATTACTGTATTTTTAAATAATCATGTTATTATACTGTTTTTAAAAATTCATCTCTTAAGAGGCACATGGTAAGTATTTACAGATGAAATTATATATTTGAGACTTGCTTCAAAGTATTCCAACAATAACTAAAAATGGGGGAAACTACTAATAACTGTTAAAGCCAGGTGACAGGTACATAGAGAATTCATTATTATTTTACTTTGAGCGTTTGAAGTATTCAGTATTAGTATGATTTTTAAATACCGCTAGAAAGAATTTTAAAACCTCAAACTTTTGTCAATCATATCCTTTTATTTTTATTTTTTTGGGGGGAGACAGAGACTCACTTTGTCACTCTGAGCAGAGTGCCATGACATCATAGCTCACAGCAAGCTCAAACTCTTGGGCTCACGTTATCTATCCTCTTGCCTCAGCCTCCTGAGTAACCCAAACAACAGGCACCTATTTTTTGGAAATGGGGCCTTGCTCTTGCTCAGGCTGGTTTCAAACTCCTAAGCTCAAGCAATCCACTCGCCTCGGCCTCCCAGGTGCTGAGATTATAGGTGTGAGCCACTGCCTTTTAAGTGATAGTTTTTGTTCAAGAGAAATAAAGCTCACAAAAAAGACATTTTGATTATTGTGATTATCAGTGGCAAAAATAGCATTTTGAATAATGCTTTACATATCACAGAATGTCTTTATATATGTCAGTCTATAATGGGATGGACTCAGTAGATTAAACCAAATTTGACTGTATATATAGAGTGGACATAAAATTCATGTGCAATTCATTATGTTAAACTATTTTAAATTGCATACAAATTTTATTTCCACTCTGTATGTTATAAAAAAGAGATTATAAGACTGTTACAAATAAGGATTTAAAGGAAATGATACCATTATCAAGAATTCAATCCTACCATGGACTTTTTTTTTTTTTGAGACAATCTTACTGTTGTTCTAGGTAGAGTGCCGTGGTGTCATAGCTCATAGCAACCTCAAACTCATGGGCTCAAGTGAGCCTCTTGCCTCAGCCTCCTGAGTAGCTAAGACTATAGGCACCTGCCATGATGCCCAGCTAGTTTTTTTTTTTAATTTATTATTTTTTTTTTATTAAATCATAGCTGTGTACATTAATGTGATCATGGGGCATCATATACTAGTTTCATAGACCGTTTGACACATTAGTTTTTCTATATTTAGTAGAGATGGGGTCTCACTCTTGCTCAGGCTGGTCTGGAACTCCTTAGCTCAAGCAATCCACCTGCCTAGGTCTCCCAGAGTGCTAGGACTACAAGCCTGAGCAACTGCACCCAGCCCTACCATGGACTTCTAATGGACTAGGTTAGCATGCTTTTTATAAAGTAAAAAGCCAAACCTGAATGAAAGCAGATGTGCGTTTTGCAGGGTCCCACAGAAATTCAACCGCATTTAACTGGCTTAGATTTGTCCTCATGTCAATTATTCCCACAGACATTGGAATATCTATATTTTAAAAAGAAGTTACATTAAAACTCATCCACTTTAAATAATTAAAGAACTTACTAAATTATGTTCTAATGAAATAATCATAACCACACTGAACTTTTTTTTCAATGTTCCCCAAGGTTAACTTCTTCAACACCAAAATTCACTTAAGTATTATAGTCTCTCTTAGCATGGTATTTCATTTTATGTATGTATGTATATGTTTATTTATTTGGAGACACAGCCTCACTATGTCTCCCTTGGTAGAGTGCCGTGGCGTTACAGCTCACAGCAACCTCAAACTCATGGGCTCAAGAGATTCTCTTGCCTCAGCCTCCCAAGTAGCTGGGACTACAGGCACCTGTCACAATCACAATGCCCAGCTATTTTTTGGTTGTAGTTATTATTGTTTGGCAGGCCAAGGCCAGGTTTGCACCTGCCAGTGTATGTGGCTGGCACCCTACCCACTGAGCTACAGGTACCAAGCCTGGTATTTCATTTTATTAAGAACATGATAGATAGTGACAAGGAAGAATTAAGAATAAAATAGTTTCAAAATCACAGAATTCCTGGTTCAGGTTAATTCAGCGCCAAAAAACTACTTCACTTTGTAACTGTACAACAACTCTCAAGGCCCACAGATCTACTAACACCGAAACTTTCTCCATAAAGTTAATCACATGTGCTGCCAATGCAGTAACAGGCATAGCTAAATAACACCCACGTCTCCATGGTCCTTTGAGCCCCACCTCTACCTAAATCAAGAAGTCTGTCTCCTGGGCGATTCCACTTCCAACCTTCAAGTTGCTGATGCTCTGTATATTGTAGCCGTCTGTCATGGAATACAACCCTTATGATGCTCTGTGGAACAAGTGGGGAAAATGAGTACTTTTAAACTCTTCCAGCTATGGGTGGTGCGTGTGGCTCAAAGGGGTAAGGCACTAGCCCCATAGGCCAGAGGTGGCGGGTTCAAACCCAGCCCTGGCCAAAAACTGCAAAAGAAAAAAAACAAAACAAACAAACAAACAAAAAACTCTTCCAGTTAAAACACAGGAGCATTTTCACTTCTTATATATTAATCTACCACAGTACAGCATACAGAAACAGATTCTGCTTTTAACATCCCATAAGTACACTTGTCTGCTCTTAGATTCCTCAGTTATGGTACAAAGAATTATAACTCAAAAATAAAAAGCTAAATAAAAATGGTTACTTACATATAAGTCAATAAAACAATCTGATATTGAAATTCAAAATTAAGATACATGCCTCCCTAAAATTAGTAAGCAAGAATTACATTCCTATAAGGAAAATGATAGCTACACACTAGAATTATTAAAATGAAATAACATAAACAGAGTAGAGAAACCCAAGCATAATGGCAAAAACTTTGTTAATTTAAAATAATAGTTAACAACTTAGTTTATTTTAAAAGATAATTTATCAGCCAACTTGGCAAAAACAACCAAAAACCTAAAAACCCGCCTAATCCCTCAAAATGAGAATCTAAATCAGCAGTTCTCAACCCGTGGGTCGCGACCCCTTTGGGGGTCAAACAACTCTTTCACAGGGGTCACCTAAATACATCCTGCATATCAGATATTTACATTACGATCCTTAACAGTAGCACAATTACAGTTATGAAGTAGCAACGAAAATAATTTTATGGTTGGGGGTCACCACAACATGAGTAACTGTATTAAAGGGCTGTGGCATTAGGAAGGTTGAGAACCACTGAAAATGCAAAATGCACTCTCAACTATGATTTGCAAGTGAAATTACCAGCGGTATTTATCACAGTAAGATTTTATCCAAATACTCAAATTCCTAGGAGAGACTTTACTCCACAAAATCTAGGCCAGTTCTCTACTCTCCAACCATTCTTCTTCACCTCTCACAGGTCTGGGTATCAACTACTATTTCATTCCAATAATAGCACAGTAAGTCATTAAAATGCATTCAGACACCAGATTTGCAGTAATTCATGTTTCTGACACATTCATAAATAACTTTCTGAAGTATGAGGCAGTAAGATAACTATATTTTCTTTTCTTTTTTTTTTTTCTTTTGAGACAGAGTCTCATTTTGTTGCCCTTGGTAGAGTGCTGTGGCATCACAGCTCACAACCACCTCCAACTCCTGAGCTTAGCTGATTCTCTTGCATCAGCCTCCCAAGTAGCTGGGACTACAGGTGCCGCCGCAATGCCCGGCTATTTTTTGTTGCAGTTGCCACTGCTGTTTTAGCTGGCTGGGGCCATGTTCGAACCCGCCACCTTCAGTATATGGGGCCAGTGCCCTACCCACTGAGCCACAGTCTCCACCCCAGATAACTATATTTTCATTAAGTCTCTACTGATTTGAATAGGAAATCATTTGTTAAGCAATACATAAAAACACAATTTTAGTACCCTGCTTCCCCCACCCCTCATATACTATCCAAAATATAGCTGACAAATATTTTTAAGGAAACTACTTAAAAGTCATAATTTTTTTTCTTTGAGATAGTTAAAAAAGAGGCCAAGTCAGTAGTTAGGACTAATGTGGGAAAAGTCTGCAGGGCTCAGTTGCTGCTCTGATGCATGCCCATCCTCCCCATCTACACCCACATCTAGACGGCCTACCAAGGTAATAAATAACCAGCATCTGCTTCATACCACCACCCGCCAGAAGCCCTCCCAGTGATGGTGCATAGGCCCGAGACACCAATGCCAGGAGGCTGGCCAGCTGATCTCTCAGAAGAAAGTGTAGCATGAAAATATCACAATTCTGATTATTTCATATACAGTACAACCAGACTAAATACACATACTGAGATGAAAAAAATATTAGAATAAAGATACAAGAGCTTTACTAAGCTCCATTCTAAATGGTCAGACTGAGATATTAGAGTAAGGGGGATGAAAAGAGGACCAAAGTTAAGGATGTAAAAGAAAACATCTAGTTTTATAGCTCTTTCAGAATTTTTCCAGCAGATTTTCTGGTTTATAGCGTACATACACACAAACAAAAGAAAAACAAGAAAACTTCTCAAATGAAACCGCAAGAGAGACAATCATTGTCTGGATGTTCTGACTAAAAGGAGACTGAACACATCTTCAGAACCAGCAATTGATGAAGGGCCCTCACAGTAAGACAAAAACAGAACAAGTAGAGAAAGCATTTCATTGAGTAGATTCAGCACTAATTCTAAAGCACCTTTGATAACTCATCATTTGATTCCCAAGATTCCTCCCAAGTTTAAGTAGTACAGTCAAAGATCATACAGCCAGTAATCAAAACTCTAGAGGGCTACAGTATATTTTAGGGATCCTCTAGCTGAGGAAGCTGTGATTCCAAAAAAATTCATCCTGTAGTCCTTGGCAGTAGTTGTGAATTGCAGGCAAGTTCACAGGATATAACCAGATGTAATTCTGGCACATCCACCAAAAAAAAACAAAAACAAAAACAAAACACACATGTGTCTTATCAAATGGAAATTGAACCCCATGTAAAACCATTTAAAAATTAACCCTTTTCCATTAGTGGGCTGAGTGTTTAGAAATATTGATGCTTTCAAGATAAATAGTGTTATCTAGGTAGGACAGTGTCACATCAGCAAAACATTCACTGTGCATTTATGGCTAATGGTTTCTATACTGTTAACAGTTCATTATCACATGCTGAAGTATCACTTTTGCCTTTAATTCTTTACATGCATTAATGTTTTCACAGGTTTTAATTTGAAGTAAATCTAAGGAAGCTAACCTTAAAGCAGTCATGTGACAACTTAATTGATTAATCTTGCCATTCCAAGTTAATCTGACAAATTTTAACTATCTTGTCAGAGTATTTTAAACATTAAATCTCACCTATCGAAGGTTATTTCTAAATTGTACCACCTATTCAGGGAACTGCCCCCCAAAGCCAGAGTATTGTCACTGAAAAATGACAATTATTCCAGAATTTACTTTCTTTAATACTTTGATGTAAACTTAATTTTGGCATTTGGTCTTGATGTTAAAGTTTGTTATGATTTCCTCAGAATAGTATAAATGGCCATGAATGAAGAACTGAGTTAAAATTATGAAGCAGTCAATTCTATAATCTAGCGTGTGCACGCACACACACACAGAAAAAAACACAAAGAGGAATAGATGAAATAAGACTGGCAAATTGTTGATAATTATTAAAGTTGGTAGGAGAACTTATCATGAGAACTCATGATATATACAAGTGTATTTATCATATACCACCACATGATAGATGTATGTGGATCCATCGTACCACTCTCTCTACTTTTGGATATGTTTTAACTCAAAATTTGTTCTAACATTTTTGGATCCAGTTTCATAGGGCCCATCAAACTCTATTCAATTTTATTACATAATCTATAATTAAAACAAATTTTCAACTCTTTTCACACTTTTTTAAAAATCAGCATCTTACACTCATCAAATGCAACTTTCACAGTGAAAGAAGAGTATACCCCTATCTCCCCTTGGGGAAAAAGGTATCACCAGGTTGAATTTTATCCAGGTATGGTATAATTGGCAGATATGCCCACAGGTAACCTTGAGAGCAACAAGTCAGCTGGGACCAGAGAATGCAGAGAGAATCCCCAACATTTCTAAGTTTCTTAGACACTGGAACCTAAGAGTTGTCTGTTTGGCTCCTTGATCAAACCATGAATATTTATCCATAGACAGGCAGAGAATATCCAATCCAAGTAGGCGTTGCTCACCGCAAACAATGCCAATAACTTTCTTAAACTGTGGATCCAATCAGTGTTCGCCACAGGCCAAGATATCAATAGAAGGAATAGATGATCTGACTCACCCTCCCACTGATTGGGCATAGATAAGATAGACCCAAAATTCAGACAGTTAATTCTGGAAATGGGCAAATAATCAAGTGCGTCAGAAGCCCAAGAGTCAGAAGAGGAAATCTGCGAACTCACTCTAGGTTGGCGGGGCAATGATTCAGCAAGGATAAGATACCCTATCTTTTCCCTTGGAGGGAAAGAGAAAGATCCAACTTCAAACTCCTATAGGATTGAGACTTCCTGTTCCCAGGAGTGAAAGGAGTATTACCATATCCCTAATGAATTTCATATAGGTCTCCAGGTGCAACCAGCTGGCTTTTTAGGATTCATACTAAATTCTGAATCCAAGGCTGTCTTTCACCTGCTCACCTACTAAAAAGAGGGGAGCCAGAAGGGGAGGGTCTTTTGAATGGAATGCCTACCATACTGAAGGCCCTGACGTGCCACTCTGAGAAGACAGAAGGATCCATCAGAGGAATTCCTGCCTGCTTGTCTCTTGCTAGCATTTAGCTACATGAGGTTTTATCTTTCCCCAATTAAGCTTCCTTCATAAACCTTGAGTTGTAATGCTGTGGATTTAGAATAAGCCATGGTGCATGACAGGTAGAGGGTAACAGGACCCACCTTGGATGACACCAGAGGGGGCAGGGACAGTTATTAAAGATACATCCTAAAAGCAACAGGTTGGCTACACCTCCTATCCTTGGGATGACTGACTTCTTCATTCAGATACACCAGCAGGTTGAACAGAGATTTCAAATTTTATTCAATGAAATTTTAAGAGGTGAAATAAAAGGATTTTTAAAAGTTCTGTATTATCATTTAGATTCTCCTTCATATTATCTTTTACTTTCAAGAGAAGCTTATAGATTTTTGTTGTGGCCATGGGCTGCTCCCTTATAACTGCAACTAACCTTTCTATTGCTCCTTGGTTTCCAAGGGTTTTTTTACATGTACTTCACCCAATAATTGCTATAATTCCTATTTTACAGATGAGTAAATAAAACATAGCTCAAAAAATTAAAAGTTTTAACATAGCTATTCCTTAAATGAAACTGAATTTTTGAAAAAAACTCTTGTAGTAAAACTGCTACTCTGTTCAATCACTGCAATATCTGTTGGTAATTAAAATGGACTGCCCTTACCTTTACCAATTTTCCACTAATCTCTGGCATATCTCCCATTTTCCGATTATCCAGCATCCGAATTTCATAAGACTGACCTATTTAAAGAAATTGTGTATCAAAAACAATCCATATAAAGAATATTACTGTTTAACATAATTCAACCATCTCTTAGAACATACAATTATCCAATGCTAATTTGTTAATACGCTAGGAAAGCAAACTCAGGCTCATCTTTGTCCCCTCTACAAATCACACCATCTTTTCCTTCGTATACTTTCACCGATGACTGAAGAGTTTCTCTGTCAATTTATTTTCATCTGCCACTCTCTTATACTAAAATTTTTATGTATGCATTCATATCAGCTTTTCTTTCTTTTTTTTTTTTTTTTATTGTTGGAGATTCATTGAGGGTACAAAGATCCAGATTACACTAATTGCATTTGTCAAGCAAAGTCCCTTTTATAAAAGTGATGCTCGTCCAAGAGGTGTGCCAAACACCGTGACCCCTCACGCTCCCCCCCCCCCGCTCTTCCATTTCTTTATGACAGCTTTTCTGAGATATAATTCACATACCATAAAATCCACCCTTTGAAAGTATACAGTGCATTGTTTTTTAATATATTTGAGTTGTTCAGCCATCACCACTACCAATTTTAGAGTATGTTCATAGTCCTAAAAAGAGCTCATGCCCATTAAGTAGTCACTTCCCATTCTTCCACTCCTGGCACCCTCCCACCCCAGCCAACCCCTGGCAACCACTAATCTACTTTCTGTCTTTAGGAATTTGCCTACTTGGGACACTTTACATAAACAGAATCATACAATATGTTGTTTTTTGTAACTACTTTTACTTAGCACGGTGTCTTCAAGGTTCCCTGTGTTGTAGCATGTATCAGTACTATCTTCCCTTCTATTGCCAAATATTATTCCATTGCATGAGCATACCAAATTTGTTTATTCATTAATCAGCTGATGGACATCTGTAAATGTCCAAACCTACCAACATGATTTCTGGAGTGTCTGTTACTAAATAATAAAAATGACAAAATCAGTAAAAGTTAAAGAATGCTTCCAGGAACACATGAAGTTGAGACTTTTTATAACTACCAATATCTTGTCCACATTCCAACGAAGTTGATAGAAAAATACACAAAGAGTTCTAGATCACTGGGTCAAAATCCAGCAAAGTGTAATCAAAATATAACTAAACCACTCCAAGGATGGTGAAACAACTATATAGAATATGTTACTAAGGAATATTCCTCAAATTTATTCAATAGATTGAGAGAGAAAAACACTAAGACAGACCATTATGGTGGGAAACATTTTTTAAATGTTAAACCAAGGCATAGAAGAAAATATTTGAGGCAAACTTAACAACAGATCTGAATTCAAAAATAAATAATTTTCAAAATAAAGATAGAAATATTTTTTAAAGTACACCATTATATATTTAAAATTACACTCAACCTCACAATAATTTAGGAAATAAAAAATTAACAAAAGGTCTGTGATGTCATCAGGTCATTAAAGACTCTTTAATTAATTAAAAACGATGTGGGTAATGATGGGAAAGAACTAAGTTCATAAAAGTGGAAAACAAACTGATAAAGTTTTTCTAAAAGGCAATCAGGCTGCACCTGTTGGCAAGTTAAATACTGTTCCCTTTGATTTAGGAATTCTACATGGTTAAGACAGACAAAAAAAAAAAAAAAAAAAAGTGAGAGGGGAAACATTTGCAATTCACATTACACACAAAAGACTAATCTCCCAACACATAACCAATATAAAAAGCTCCTACAAAATAGTCAAAATAGATAAAAAATGTTTAGTATCCCTAGAAAAAAATGAGCAAATGAAATGAACATATGTGTTCTCAAAAGAACCAAATGCCAACGGTTCTTAAACATATTAAAAGATACTCAACTACCATTAGAGAAATGCAAATTAAAACCACAAGGGAATCATTTTTGACCTATCAAGTTAGCATAAATCCCTCAGTTTTCTGCTATATTCGATGTAAAATGTGAGAAAGAAATGCTGAGGATTACTTGAGATTTTTGGTCAAGGAATTGAAGAACAGCTGCCATTTGCTGACGTAGTGAAGATGAGCAAGTAGACCTGAGGGAGAAAATCTGAAATAGCTAAAGGACACCCAAGTTGGTAATCAAGTTAATTTACAAATCTGGAGCTACAAAGAAGAGATCTGGCTAAAGACATCAATAGAGGACTTTTCAGGGTATAGGTGTAAGGTAGAGCCATTTAAAGACAGGACCACCTAAGGAGAATAAAGAAAAGAGGGCCAAAGTAGTTCCCTGGCATGAAGAGAGCAACCCAGATAAAAGCAGCCACTGAGATGTGAGATGGACCAAGTGGACAGTATCCTAGAAGCCCTTTCATTTGGCTGCCAAGGAGGGAGAGAAAACTCTCAGTGGGATTGTCATTCTCAGAAATTCAGTACCCTTGTAATTGAAAAAAAAAAAAAAAAAAAATCAAATAAATGAAATTTTCCCGTCTTCTGATGTAACATTTTCCCTGGTCAATCTGAGAAGGAACCATCTATACTCAATACAAAAATTCAATCTATTTCCACAAATAGCATCTCAAGGCTCATTGTTCCTGTATTAAAAAAGCACTCTAAATTTTTATTCTTCTAAAATCAAAAGTAGGTATTTTTAAAAGGCTCTATAACATGTTATGCTACAAGTTGGTTTCCCTTTTAAAAACCATATACTCTTCAATGAAAATACCCACTGAGTGAATAACCAGACTAATTTTACAGATGTAGTTTTTCCTTCTATTTGTCCTCATACATAATTCTTTTAATAACACAGCTTCATGAAACATTAGTCTAGGTTCTAAATGAAATATAAAGATCCCACTATTAATAAAGTATAAAGTTAACATATTTAAGGGAAATATTCTATGAGATATTAGTCCTATTTTCAGCTTTATCTTTTGAACTTACTTTTCATGTTTTGATTTTTTTTTTTGGTTCTCCTTTTGGCTCAAAAGTATTGCCAGAGTTGAAAAATGTAACTATTGTGAGTTCACGTCCCCACCCACCTTTGAGTATATCAGATGGACTTCAGAACAACAAACAAGTAGGCCAAGATGGGACAGTCCCTGCTTTACTAATTTCAAAACTTTAGAAATCTTATTTCTAAGTTCTTGCATAGAACTTTAATCTACTAACAAGAACCAAAGATAACAAGAACAGCTACTACTGCATAAAATAAAATTTACCCAAGTATTCTTTTTCTTTTTCTGAAAGTTATACCATTCAACGGAATACTTTTTTTTTTTTTTTTTTTGAGACAGTCTCAAGCTGTCAACCTGGGTAGAGTGGCATGGTGTCACAGCTCCCAGCAACCTCAAACTTTTGGGCTTAAGGGATTCTCCTGCCTCAGCCTCCTGAGTAGCTGGGACTATAGGCACCTGCCACAACACCTGGATATTTTGGGGGTGGTGGTGGTGGATATAGTTGTCATTGTTTAGCAGGCCCGGGCTGAATTTGAACCCTCCAGTTCTGGTGTATGCAGCTGGCACCCTAACTAAGCCAGAATACTTTTTTTTTTTTTTTTTTTTTGAGACAGTGTCTTACTTTGTCGCCCCTAGTAGAGTACTGTGGCCTAAAAGCTCACAGCAACCTCAAATTCTTGGGCTCAAGCAATTCTCCTGCCTCGGCCTCCCAAGTAGCTGAGACTATAGGCTCCCACCACAATGCCTGGCTGTGTTTAGGGACGGGGTCTTGCTCTAGCTCAGGATGGTCTCAAATTCATGAGCTCAGGCAATCCGCCCTTCTCAGCCTCCCAGAGTGCTGGGATTACAGGTATGAGCCGCTGTGCCAGGCCTTCAATGGAATTCTTAATCCAATAAACTTACTATTTTCTAGGGTCTAAGACCTATTTGTAAAGTAGCTAGTATTAATTAACATCCTTAGCAGAATATTCTCCAAGAAGTCAGTCTCCAGGCAAAAAGCTACTGGGGAAAAGCTAAGAGAAAAGGTTCTTCTTAGGTGCTGATCCAGCTGCAGCAATGAGCCAGTCTGGAATACGGCAAGGAGTTAAGATCAGAAGTCTCAATCACAACATGAGGGCTGGAAGCATCAAAGATTAAAGGGTCTACCCCCAGCTGTAAGACAACAGGCAGACCTTTCCCGCCAGATCTCAGCTCAAAGGGAGAGCCAGCTGGATGTACTGCACCACCTAGTGGCTCCATGTTGGAACTACAGTTTTTACTCCACAGAGTCAATTCCTCTTCCTACAGACATAATCAGGCACAAGCATGCAAATATAAATACAATTTTTAAACTCTGTACTCCTATGGTTCAAAAATAATACAAAAAAAATGACACTCTAAGACATAAACACTGCTAGGAAAACTTGGAACAAGCACAGGCGGTGTGTGCCTAGAGTCCTAGTTACTCAAGAAATTGAGGGGAGAAGATTACTTGAGCCCAGAAGTTCAAAGCTAAAATGGACAATACACTGACATTCTAGCTCCTTAAAAAAAAAAAGTTAAGGCTACACAGAATTTTCTTTTTATTTGCTTTACACTGTTAACACAGTGGCAAATATTCTTCACCAACAGGGGTCCAAGAGGCGGACAGGGAGCAATGAGCCTAAGGGGAAACTACTAGCAGTGAGCAAGCCACAGCCAAAGAATGGCATTCAGCCCCCAGGTGCATGCCAAACCTCCTCTGAGGAAATCTATCTCAAAAAGGTGAGGGGAAACTCATCAAATTTTCCTGAATAGTCAAAGTAATAAGAAAACAAAGTGTGGTTCCCCAGACCAGCACATGTTGGAAATCCAAATTTCTGGACCAGCCTACTGGATCAAAAATTCCATGGGGCACAGCAATCACGGTCTGATGTGCCCTCCAGGTGATTTCAGTGCATGCTAAAATATGTAAAGCTCCAAATAGCTAGTCAGGCACTATTCTTTCCAACAAAAAGCATACAGAATCCTCTAGAAACAACTTTCTATTCAAAAAGCTCTTAATGGATCAGGGGGTCCCCATTTTTGCTGCCCAGACACGGAGCGAGAGGTTGAGAGGGTGGGAGACGCTATCTGCTTCCATCCGTCGCGCAGACCCTACCGGAGCCGCTGCCGCTAAGGATGGCGGGGAGGATCTGGCGCTGGCTGAGCAGGCTGGGCGTACGAGGAAATGGTGGAATCAATGAAGAAAGTAGCAGGGACGGATGTGGAGCTGACAGTTGAAGAAAGAAACCTTCTACCTGTTGCGTATAAAAATGTGATTGGAGGGCGGCTCCGGTGGCTCAAGTGAGTAGGGTGCGGGTCCCTTATGCCGGAGGTGGTGGGTTCAAATCCAGCCCCGGCCAAAATAAATAAATAAATAGATAGATAGATTTTTAGATAGATAGATGTGATTGGAGACAGAAGAGCTTCCTGGAGAACAATTAGCAGGATCGAAAAGGGAGGAGAAGACAAACTAAAAATGATTTGGGAATATCAGCAAATGGTTGAGACTGAACTAAAATTAATCTGTTGCGACATTCTGGATGTACTGGACAAACACCTCATTCCAGCAGCTAACACTGGTGATCCAAGGTTTTCTATTATAAAATGAAAGGCGACTACCACAGGTATCTGGCAGAATTTGCCACAGGAAATGACAGGAAGGAGGCTGCGGAGAACAGCATAGTGGCTAATAAAACTGCTAGTGATATTGCAATGACAGAATTTCCACCAACGTATCCTTAGGTCTTGCTCTCAACTTCTCCGATTCTACTATGAAATTCTTAATTCCCCTGACCGTGCCTGCAGGTTGGCAAAAGCAGCTTTCGATGATGCAATTGCAGAACTGGATATGCTGAGTGAAGAAAGCTGTAAGGACTCTACACTTATCATGCAGTTGTTACTTGATAATCTGACACTATGGACTTCAGACATGCAGGGTGATGGTGAAGAGCAGAATAAAGAAGTGCTGCAGGATGTGGAAGATGAAAATCAGTGAGACATAAAAGCCAACAAGAGAAACCATCTCTGACCACCCCACCCCTACCCACCCTACCCCTTGGAAAACCCCCATTGTCACTGAACCACCAAATCTGACTTTTGTTTTTAGGGTTTTTATAAAGTTGGATTTAATATAAAATTATTTTGAAAAACACAGTCTATGAAATTTTATAATAAGAAATTATTGAGAACATTGTTAAAGGTTCTATACACATTAAATGTGATAATCTATTTTCATAATTTTAAATGTCAAAGAAAAATCCACTTCAAAAACAGATACAGTGATAACAGACATCTTGCATTTGCCATTAAATACCAAATCTGACTTTTACATTTGGTCTCAGAATTTAGGTTCCTGCCCACTTTTTTTTTTTTTTTAACAGTTTTCAAAAGTTCTTAAAGGCAAGAGTGAATTTCTGTGGATTTTACTGGTCCCAGCTTTTAGGTTCTTTAAGACACTAACAGGACTGCACAAAGGCTTTTTCAGCATTTCTGTATTGTCTCAGTGCCAGATGTGGCAAGATCACTATTAGAAATGGAAATTACATTCGAAAGCCATTAGACTTCTAGGTGATGCAAGCATCTTAAGAGGGAGGTTGATCACACTATAGAGGCATATATGGTATCATTTTTCCTTTTTCTAATTGTTTAAACCAAATTTTATACCAATGCTTAAAATTAATTGGGTGTTAGCTTGAGGTGGTTAAAGGTTGTTTGGGGAGTTTGTTGTAATGGTTTTGCTGTAAAAAGTGTTTCAAACTTTGCTGAAATGTTGCTGAAAAGCATGGTGCTGGTCACAGTTCAACAATCGTGGCTGCTCATTCTTGCCTACTTTTACTTCCCTCTGAAGCAGGTTAGCATTGAAGGTGGTATGGAAACGCCTGTATGCGTGTTCAATTCTTTGTTTCTTCTCCTTCCCACTCCCCTGCCCACCCTTCCCCTACTCCTTCCCTCTTTCGCTGGCTCAACCTCTTTTGTTCAGTATGTGTAACTTGAAGCTAATTTGTACTACTGGATATCTGACTGGAGCCACAGATACAGATCTGTATTGTTCTTACTGAAACACAGCATGGAATTAACATTAAACTTAAATAAAACTAACCTAAATTAAAAACAAAAAAAGCTCTTAATGTAAGAATTAACAAACTTCTCATCAGCTGAACCAAAGCTATAGGATATATTATAATAAATGCTACCTCAAAGTATCATACCAAAGAGAAAAATGGCCTGAATTAGAATGGTCAGTTAGACATCTGCATCATTTATATACTTAATACAAGGCTATATGAGCCACTGCACATTATTTGTATGTAATGAGTTCTCAAAATCCTTTTTAGGCCAGGCATGGTAGCTCATACCTGTAATCCCAGAGCTCTGGGGGGCTAAGACACAATTATCACTTCAGGCCAGGAGTTCTAAACCAGTCTGAGCAACAGGAGACTCTGTCTTACCCCCAAATTAAAAAATTAGCTGGGCATGGATGGCACACATCTATATAGTCCTAGCTACTAGGGAGGCTGAGGCAGGAGGATTGCTGGAGCCCAGGAGTTTGAGGTTACAGTAGGCTATGATCATACTATTGAGCTCTAGCCTGGGCAACAGAGGAAGACGCTACCTCGAGGCAGGGGAAACAGGCCAATTCAAGTTATTTCATTGTCTATGTTAAAATTAAGGACTAAATCAGTCATCTAAAACTGTTGAAAGAGAATTGCACTGATTCCTTTTCAGTTAATCAAAGTTCACCAAGTAGCATTCATTTGTTTAATAAGATCATAAATCTTACAACAGTCTAGGAAGATCTGGCTCCATTACTATCGATATGCTCCATAAATGCATTTATATTCACATGTTCATTATGAGAGAGGATACCCGAGAAGGGTGAGGTCCAGGAGAACACGTCTTCTCAAGGAGACCACAAGGATATACCTGTAGGGTCTTCTCCATGGTGACTCAGCTCTTGGGAATTTGAACTTCCTGGAACTTGGAAATTTCTACTTCTGTGAAATCCTGTAGTTCTGTGGGAGCTGGAACTGTATCTCCCACTTGATTCAAACTGACCAATGAGAAAGGTACCTCTGGGTTGGAACTTTTTGACTAGAGATAAAAAGGGAAAGACCAAGCCAGTCAGGGAGCGTGGCTATTTCGAATTCTTCTATGCTGTAAGCTCCGCCAGATGAAATAAAACCCTTCCTCTTATAAACATGGTGTTTGGGTACCCTTTCTCTACATTGGGCCTCCTCTTACTGCAACATTTATATATGTGTACAGTAAATGTATCTAAATATACATTTAGGCACACAATTTATACATACATACAGAGAAACAAGGGTTCAGGGTTCATCAGATGCCCATTTAAAGACCTAGTTTTGACAAGGCCCTCTGAGATGAGCTAAGAGGCAGTACCACAGGACACAGAACGTAAAAACATTAAACGCTTGGTGCCTAAAAGCTTAAAAGAAAATGATGGCCACCCTACAGATACCCAGTGGCTCATCCTACACAACTATAGAGACCATCCACCTACCATATGTGTGCCTGGTTGCTATATTAGTTTCCTACTGCTGCTATAGTAAGTTTCCACATCCTTAGTGACATCAAACAATACAAATTTATTGTCATAACAGTTCTGGAGTTCACAAGTACAAAATGGATCTTACCAGCCTAAATAAAATCAAGCATTTAGCAGGGCTACATTCCTTCTCGAGCAGCGGTTCTCAAGACCGCTTTGGGGGTCACGACCCCTTTGGGGGATCGAATGACCCTTTCACAGGGGTTGCCTAACATCATCCTGCATATCAGATATTTACATTATGTTTCATAACAGTAGCAAAATTACAGTTATGAAGTAGCAACGAAAATAATTTTATGGTTGGGGGTTATACCACAACATGAGGAACTGTTTTAAAGGGTTGCAGCATTAGGAAGGTTGAGAACCACTGTTGTAGAGGTTTGAGGGAGAATCTGTTTCCTTGCCTTTTTCAACTTGTAGAGGCCACCTATATCCCTTGGCATGTGGCTCTTCCTCTACCGTCAATGCCAGCTGCCCCAAGCATTTTCAAATCTCTTACTCCTGACTCTCAAACTCCCTTTTAACTTTTAAAGATCCTTGGATTTCACTAGGTCTACCCAGATAATCCAGGATAATCCGCCTACCGCAACATATTTAATTCAATCGTGTCCATGGTATCCCCTTGCCGTGTAAGGTAACATTCAGCAATTCCGGGGATTAGGACATGGGTATCTTCCGTCTACCACAGTTGTTAACCCATACAAAAATGCCATTTCTAATATGCAGAACTTTATTATAGGCTTATGTAAAAGATTATAATCATACTTTCCAACAGACCTAGCAAAATTCTTGAGTTATCACAAAGGTATCTAATCCCACAGTTGTGTTCTAACCATTACTAAAAATTGGTTATCTGGATGCTTTTAAGTACTTTTCGTCTAGTACAATCAGAAATCATTAAAGGTCTTACTGATAAATAAGTGTAATGGTAGGAAAGTTCATGTTGTGCTTCCTATGTAGTAGTCAGCTTGTAAGTACATCACGTATATTAATTTAATTCTCAACCATCCCCTAAACTAGCAAGAGGTGAAATAGGATCTAAACACAAGCAGGTGACTCCGAAGACTCTGATAATCCCTGTTCAGTAATGTCCACTCTCTGACGTCCCACTGTGCACTTTAATATGTGTAAGAATATCCAACCCACAGCAGAAACTCATATACCCTGGGGGAATACTACATACAACTACCTCTGACGGCTTCTACCAGGCATTATAGATGAAATTCTCTTTTAAATTTCATCCTTTAGTAATAAGACCGTTAAATTCACAATTACATTTAAGCTTACAATATACTCATCCTATGAACAAATAAGTTTATTAGACTAAATTCAATGAAACATTAACTACACAATATTTTAATGATACAAAGACTGCCATAAAACATGATAGGATTTTTCTTGGGTGTTTAAAAGTGCTAACAATTCAGTGGCTACCTTGGATGAGCAGAGATAGGTAACTGATACAGAGAAAGACAACTTTTTAAAAATTATTATTAAATCATAGCTGTGTACATTAATGCGATCATGGGGCACCATACACTGGTTATATAGACCATTTGACACATTTTCATCACACTGGTTAACAAAGCCTTCCTGGCATTTTCTTAGTTACTGTGTTAAGACATTTATATTCTACATTTACTAAGTTTCACATGTACCCTTGTAAGATGCACCACAGGTGTAATCACACCAAATCACCTTCCCTCCACCCATCCTCCCCACTCCTTCCCCTCCCTCTCTCCCTTCCCCATATTCTTAGGTTATAACTGGGTTATAGCTTTAATGTGAAAGCCATAAATTAGTTTCACAGTAGGGCTGAATACACTGGATACTTTTTCTTCCATTCTTGGGATACTTTACTAAGAATATGTTCCAGCTCCATTCATGTAAACATGAAAGAGGTAAAGTCTCCGTCTTTCTTTAAGGCTGCATAATATTTCATGGTGTACATATACCACAAATTATTAATTAATTCATGGATCAATGGGCACTTGGGCTTTTTCCATGACTTAGCAATTATGAATTGGGCTGCAATAAACATTCTGGTACAAATATCTTTGTTATGATGTGATTTTTGGTCTTCCGGGTCTATACCTAGTAGAGGAATTACAGGATTGAATGGCAGATCTATTTTTGGATCTCTAAGTGTTCTCCAAACATCTTTCCAAAAGGAATGTATTAATTTGCATTCCCACCAGCAGTGCAAAAGTGTTCCCTTTTCTTCACATCCTCGCCAACATCTCAGGTGTTGGGATTTTGTGACATAGGCCAGTCTCACCGGAGTTAGATGATATCTCAAAGTAGTTTTGATTTCCATTTCTCTGATGATTAAAGATGATCAGCATTTTTTCATATGTCTGAAGGCTATGCACCTGTCTTCTTCAGAGAAATTTCTCTTCAAATCCCTTGCCCAACCTGCGATGGGATCCCTTGTTCTTTTCTTGCTAATGTGTTTGAGTTCTTTGTGGATTCTGGTTATTAAACCCTTGTCGGAGACATAACCTGCAAATATCTTCTCCCATTCTGAGGGCTGCTTGCTTGCTTTACTTACTGTGTTCTTGGCTGTGCAGAAGCTTTTTACTTTGATCCAGTCCCAGTAGTGTATTTTTGAAGCTGCTTCAAATGCCCGGGGGGGTCCTCCTCATAAAATGCTCGCCCAGACCGATTTCTTCAAGGGTTTTCCCTGCAGTCTCCTCTAGTATTTTTATAGTTTCATGTCTTAAGTTTAAATCTTCAATCCAGTGAGAGTCTATCTTAGTTAATGGTGAAAGGTGTGGGTCCGGTTTCAGTCTTCTACGGGTTGCCAGCCAGTTCACCCAGCACCATTTGTTAAATAGGAAATTTTCCCCACTGAATGTTTTTAATTGGCTTGTCAAAGATCAAATAACGGTAAGTAGCTGGATTCATCTCTTGCTTCTCTATTCTGTTCCAGCCATCTACTTCTCTGTTTTTGTGCCAGTACCAGGCTTTTTGATCACTATTGATTTACAGTACAGTCTCAGATCTGGTAGCGTGATTCCTCCTGCTTTGTTTTTATTTCTGGGTAATGTCTTGGCTATTCAAGGTTTTTTCTGATTCCATATAAAACGAAGTATTATTGTTTCAAGATCTTTAAAGTATGACAGTGGAGCTTTAATAGGGATTGCAATAAAATTGTATATTGCTTTGGGTAGTATGGACATTTTAACAATGTTGATTCTTCCCACCCATGAGCATGGTATGTTTTTCCATTTGTTAACATTTTCAGCTATTTCTTTTCTTAGAGTTTCATAGTTCTCTTTATAGAGATCTTTCATGTCCTTTGTTAGATAAACTTCCAAATATTTCATCTCCTTTGGCACTACTGTGAATGAAATAATCCTTAACTGTTTTTTCAGCTTGACTATTATTGGTATATATAAAGGCTACAGATTTATGAATGTTGATTTTGTAACCTGAGATGCTGCTATATTCCTTGATCACTTCTAAGAGTTTTGTAATAGAATCCCTGGTGTTTTTCAGGTATACAATCATATCATCTGCGAAGAGCGAAAGTTTGATCTCTTCTGACCCTATATGGATACCCTTGATCACCTTTTCTTCCCTAATTGAGATGGCTAAAACTTCCATTACAATGTTAAAGAGCAATGGAGACAATGGGCAGCCTTGTCTGGTTCCTGATCTGAGTGGAAATGATTTCAATTTAACTCCATTCAATACGATATTGGCTGTGGGTTTGCTATAGATGGCCTCTATCAATTTAAGAAATGTCCCATCTATACCAATTTTCTTAAGTGTTCTGATCATGAAGGGATGCTGGATATTATCAAAAGCTTTTTCTGCATCAATTGAGAGAATCATATGGTCTTTGTTTTTTAATTTGTTTATGTGCTAAATTATACTTATAGATTTACATATATTGAACCAGCCTTGAGACCCTGGGATAAAACTGACTTGGTCATGATGTATAATGTTTGATGTGTTGCTGGATTCTGTTTGTTAGTATCTTGTTGAATATTTTTTGCATCTATATTCATTAGTGATGTTGGTCTAAAATTTTCTTTTCTTGTTGGGTCTTTTCCTGGGTTGGGGATCAAGGTGATATTTGCTTCATAGAACATGTTGAGTAGTCTTCCTTCTTTTTCTACATTTTGGAACAGGTTAAGTAATATAGGTACTAGTTTCTCTTTAAAGGTTTGGTAGAATTCTGACGTGAAGCCTTCTGATCCTGGGCTTTTCTTTTTAGGGAGATTTTGTATGGTTGATGCTATTTCATAACTTGATATTGGCCTGTTCAACATTTCCACTTGATTCTGGCTATGTCTTAGAAGGTGATGTGCTTCCAAACATTGGTCAATTTCCTTCCGATTTTCATATTTCTGAGAATAAAGTTTCTTATAATACTCATAAAGGATTTTTTGAATTTCTGAGGAGTCTGTTGTTATTTCGTCATTGTCGTTTCTGAGATGAAATTAGAGATTTTACTCTTTAGTTGTGAATTTTTAAAGGTAAAAGTGCTTATTGCCTCAAGCATTCAGTTAGCAGAATTCTTTCAAAAGTATTCTTTTTTGTTGGAAGAAAGTTTCTCAGTAAACACAAAGTAAACCAGACTGGGTGTGGTGGATATCTTCTAATACTATATAACTTACCATTTTAGACGATGATGTGACCAAAAGTGGAGCATTCAGAACTGATTCTTCAGAAAAAATATTTACCTCAACAAAGTCTACTCATAAAAATGAACCAAGAGACCACCATCTTAGAAATAAGGCTATCTTTCTTCATACTTCATCACAATGTTCAGAAGAAGAAGAACAGGTAATACCATAGCACATTTATAGAAACAATTTGAAGATAAAAGCATTCTTTATAAATTAAAAAAAAGAGAGAGACTACAAGAAATATTAGACAGTTATTGAAACTAACTCCTCATTCTAGAAGAAATGCCATTGGGGCACTTCATTGAAAGTCAGTAAATTTCATGATTTTAACAGCTGTTGTTATAGGATGGTTACTGGTCATCCTCAATTTTCATTGAAAAGCTCTTAAGAACCTCCCACTTTTATGTTTACATGGATGGAGCTGGAACATATTCTTCTTAGCACAGTATCTCAAGAATGGAAGAAAAAGTATCCAATGTACTCAGCCCTACTATGAAACCAATTTATAGCTTTCTTATGAAAGCTATAACCCAATTATAGCCCAAGAAAAAGGGGAAAGGGGAGAGGTAGGGGAGGGGAAGGGGGAGGATGGATGGATGGAGGGTAATTGGTGGGACCACACCTACGGTGCATCTTACAAGGGTACATGTAAAATTTACTAGGTGTAGAATATAAATGTCTTAACACAATAAAATGCCATGAAGGCTGTGTTAACCAGTTTGATAAAAATATTTCAAATTGTATATAAAACCAGCACATTGTACCCCATGATTGCATTAATGTACACAGCTATGATTTAATTAAAAAAAAAAAAAAAGAATCTTCTATCTATAAATTCTTGAAATTATTTGTATCTTTTAGCTTCTGTTTGGAACAGAAGTTTTCCTTTTTCATAATTCTCTGTGTAAAATGGGACATTATTTTATCTGTCCAAGGTCTACCTCTTTCAAACTTAAAAGTTTCTGTTATTATAAGGTTTTTATAAGATTTGGTCAATAAATGTTGAATGTGCTTTTTCTAATCTTTATGGCTTTAAAGACCCTGTTTACATTCTCCTCAGCAGTGGTTTTTAATTAACAAAGAATGGTAGTGGAAGCTTTTCTACTTTGTAAGCCAGTTGAATTTCTAGTTTCTGATTCATCTTATCTTCTCTGTATTGCTGTGGACAAAATTATATTAGAGACTATGGTTTTATACAGGGGAATAAAAATCTCTATGTTAGAAATATGTTTATATATAGCATGTGCCTATAATTATTTATTTCTGGAACTTTCTTCCAGTGAGATTGTTATGATTTTCTTTGCTTTATAGAAGAGTCGCTTTTTAATGGCAATTATTGGCCCTTGAAATTATATCATATATCGAGTCTTTGACCAGCATGTGAGAGGCAAAGAATTGTTGAATGGCATTGTTTATTGTTAACTTGAAAATTTTTGATTAGCATTCTCTGATTTGTTTGTCAGAGGTTCAGTGGGATGGGATAGCAGGGGGAGAGTGTTCCTGTTTTATACATGAGAAGGCTGGGGTTAAGAAATCTACTCTTGGTTAAAAATGCTATGACTGCGTCTGAAGGAAGAAGTCCAAGGCAGAGCTCCTGAAACTATTCCCTGACCCGTTCCGTGGGTTAGAGAATCTGGTCTATCATGCATAGCTAATCAACAAAAAATAGAAAAGGAATTTTATCATCTCAAGGGCTACAGAATCAGCTCCTTTATTTTCTGTCATTTCATTTTTCTATCAATATGTCCTCCCTATATTTTCAGATAGTGGTGGATGAAGGTCAAAAAGTTGGTAGTTTCTTACAAGGTGATCTGAATCGGGCAGGAAAAGTGAAGGTAAGGCACGATTCAATTTTCATTCAGAGCAAAACACACAAACACACACACACAAAACAAAGAAAAAACATAGGTCTCATTTGCTGTCCTTTATGTAAAGTTGGAGACTTCAGCAGATTTTGTCCTTTTAAGTTTTCCTTTTCTTTCTTTTCTTTTTTAAGTTGTCTGACTATCTTAAACCCTCGTTGGTTGGCTGGGTGCTGGCCCTCTTTTCCTGAAAGCTTAACCATGGAAGGAGGGCTTTGGTATAGAACAATGACTCCAGCCCCCTTAAGCATCACTGTTAAGAAAAACAACAATACAATATTAATGTAACAGATTCTCAAATTTTAGAACTGAAGTCATATGGAAGATAAATTTGTGTTGTCACTTGGATGCTAAGTATCAATAATAACCACAGTTATGTACTCATGAGCAATGGAAATACCATTTAAAATTCCTGTATAATAGCCATTGCCCAGCAAATAGACTTGCATGGGGAGGAGAGGTAGAGAGAAAGACCCAGCCTTTCCTTTGAATTCCAATTATAAAATCTAAATTTGTAATTGTAAGGTATATTGTTATGCGTGTGTTTAGGTCATGAGCATAAAAGGCGTTGCAACCTTGTGTCTTTCCTAGGTCTCATTTATGCCAGTGGTAAGATCATTTTCTTAATTACACTGTTTGATTTCTCTTGAGATGAATTACACGTCTGAAATGCACCATTTTGTTAATTGAAAATGTCTCATCGTCAGTTTGCTGTGGAAGGCGGTATTCCACGTGGAAATAGTTTTCATTGAAATGCTGCTATTGTGCTTGTAAAGGTCATTTGCTCTGCTTTTTACCTTTGAAGTAATGTTTGGTTTTATTTGCTGGAAAGAGAGAACACTTGATTTTTTTGCCCTGCTCACCTCTCTTGTGATTTTGTTTTGAATGAAGCTTTGGCTGTCTGCAGTTTCTTCTCTCCGGGTGTGCAGAGTGCTGTAAGAAAGCACACTGTTGTAGTCATGGCCATACCCACTGCCACCACCATTTGCGTGAAAAGCAAAAGCAAGAAAATGAAAACAAAACCCAGAAACTCCATTTTGGAGTGCCATGATGGTGGTGTATATTCTGGGATAGAATCTGGAACAAAGTCCCCTTTCAAAAACTCCAGGAGCGCATTCAGTAAAGAGGTGTGACTATGGTACTTACAAAATCCAGGCCAGCTTCCAAATTAACCTTCAGGTGACTCTGGGAAAGTACGGTGAACGCACAGTCCTTGAGCTGGGACTCAGGAGTTAATGAGAAGAGTGGATTCAGCTGCTCGGTTGAGAGTTGTGGATGTGGGATCATTGGATTTTTTTCTTTAGACCTAATATACATAAAATGTTTTTAATCCTTTCCTAGGTAGACAATTTTCTAGATTTAGAAGATTTGGACATGGATGAAGAGATTCAGCCCCAAATGAGCAAGAGTATGTTTTCCATTTCCTTTCTACACTGCTTGACTTCTTTCTAGAAACTGCAAATAAGGCTGTAGACAGCTTTCATTTTTATGGCGATCCTTTCCTCTACCTTTTGAGATAAGAAAAGCTAAATTGTGAGCTTTCTTTTTCACTAACATACCCACTTCTAACAAACATTTCAGCTGAAAGGTCCCACAGCTTCTTGAAGATTGTAAAACCTTTAGACTTAAACGAAATAAGTCCTTCCTCCTCCCAGTTTACCACATGATTGATTCTTAGATAATTATCTTGAATAGAACCATTATAAAGTCAAGTTCTTATTTCTTTGAAGTTCAATCTTATAAAATGAGGGGGTTTTCAAGAGACACACAAAATATCAATTGATCATAAAAACTATAAGAATATAATTGATCACAAAAAATAAACAGATTTTTGCCTTTAAAAATATTCATCAAATATGTAAATGAAGCACATTAATACTAAAGATATGTTGTTGGTGTTTTTTCTGGGGCATTTTTCCACATGGGCTGCACTGGAAGAGGCTTAATGCTAGTCCATTGATATTCATATAGAAGACATTTTTTTCCTTTCTTGGTTAACATTTCTGTGCAGTTGTAAGTTCTTTGTTGCTCAAAGGACCTTTCAAATATTTTCAAAATTAGAGTTTCATTTTTAGGAAACTCTCATTCCACATTTAATATGTGAGAATCTCTCAAAATGAGTATTAAATTTTAAAGCAGGGGCAATTTCCAAAGGAGTTTGACTATTGATGATCAGCTATTGCTTACAGCCTTTAGGTAGTCAGGAACATGAACTATGGTCATTAATGTCGTGGGAGGATTGCTTATTTATAATGAGACAGAAATTAAAGTGACCAGGTGTAGCTGGTTGGGGATGGTGACAATCTGTGTGTTGGTTGCATAAACCCCTGCTCTTTCTTTGGCTCCTGGAATTTGAGAGGCTTTGGTAATTGGAAGCAATTATCATTTTTATCCTGCCCCAAACATCACAGTATTTCATGAAAGGATCCCTTTTCAGACACACTATTAACCAGTAGACTTTGCAGATTCTTTAGTTACTTATTTGGTTTAAATGAGATCAGAGTTCTAAAGGAATCACATCTTCCAGGGAGAGGTTCTCCAACTTTAATATCCTAAGTGGCTCTCAATTTCTATAATAAGAGCAGCATAGCGGCTCCAACTGGATTAGAAGGAAAAACTAAGGACTTACCAGGAAGCTGTGTTTGTAGAGCAAGCACACTGTCTCGGGTTTTGGTGATTTGGGGAGGGATGCTTCTCAAAAATGCAGATTCCTGTGTCCTGCTCCAAAGAGAGACTCTAATTCAGAAGATTGAGTGGTATCTAGTGCCCTGCGTGCCAACCGGCACCCCAGGTGACTCTGACACCGTTCATGGGAGGACGACACACGGTGGCAAATGGTTCTAGTCTGCATGTGACATTTGCAATATAAGATCAATTTTATAAGAGGCCACAGAAGCCCTTGTAGTGGCACTTTTGTGATGGTTTTAAATTTCTCACTTCCTGCTAGTAATGAGAAGGTTTGTGTACTGACATAAACCAACATAGCCAACAGATCTGATTTTTGTTATTTCAGTCTTTTAAGTTAGCCTTTTTACCTTTTCCGCTATTTTCACATTGCTTCCTTTAAATGTTTTTTCAAGTTACATTTTTTTTTCCATTACCAGGTTTGTTTTCTATGTTAAAAAATTGAATAAAAATGTCTCACTAGGATGATTTTTCCCAGAAATCAGATAACAGGCAGTCTTGCATTTGTATTTAAAAAATTGCTGAGACTGAGTCAGTCTCAGTGGACTCGAATGAACCAGTCAAGACTTTCCCACATGTAATGTGTAAAGCCTAGCCTGAAAATCCACCCAGGCTTCAGTGATGTATTCTAATTACCAAAAAGGCCACCGGGGCTTCACAATTTTCATAATGCACAATCTGGGTCACTTGAATGGAAAAAAATAGTTTGTGCCAAGGTGAATGTTAGTTTGGGCCTAATTTGTATTGCACTTCAGGAATGTGAGCAGAAGGCAAATATTTATATCAGATGGAAAATGTGGCATTTTAAATAGTCAAGTTGCTTGTATAATTTTGGCAGCTGGAAGGTTTACTGATTAGATTCTGTTGTTATTGTTTAAGTAACACAGTTGCCTGGGGCTACAAGAAAGTGGGTTGCGTGTAGTTTTTCTACCATTGACTTTATTGGTTCCCCTTATTCACTCTCATAAATATTTTCTAAGATTCATGAGCATAATTTTTCCCCAATACTTGGTTTATCATTTGGACAGCCCAGGTGGAAAGGATGGAGACCTTTCTTCAGTGGAGCTGGCTCTGTGCAGGGTTATTGAGCAATTGTCTGAGAGTAACATTTGCCACGCATTTGGTGCCCTGTGTTTATTTGACATTAAGTTAATCACTTTTTCCTCTTTTGAATTTGAGATGAGGTAGTTAAGCTGGTACAACTGTTACCCAGCAAAATTGTTATTTAGATTAGCTATTAGTTATTGTGCCCAAGCCATTAGGAAGAATCTTCTGTTCACCTTTATTTTTTTGCCTCCTTGGTTGACCCAACTTATTTTCTAGTTGAGTGCGATTGGCTGAAGAGACAATTTTTTTCTGAGGTCTAGTTAATCTCACTGTCATGTGCATGTTCCTCGGTCGGTGGGGACACTTAATGGTTGCTTGTGTTGAATGAGAATGGGCACTCCCTCCTGCTCAAAGATTGACAGCCTCATCTGATTTTTATTTCCAGGTTCTTTAGTACTGTATTTCCAGTCATTTTTAGTTAATTAATGGCCAAGTGAAAATGAGGAGGGCATCTGCCACCATTTTTTCTTTTAAAATTCTTTCCTCATCAGCAACTTTAAGCAGTTCAGCCAATCTCTAAATGACCACAGACTCTTACTCAGCAAATATTTAACAACTGTGGCTAATGCCTTGATATAATGAAGAATAAAACAGACCAGGTTTTCCTCATGCAATTTATAATTTATCCAAAGAATCAGACATTAATTATATAATCACAAATACACGATCACAAATTGTTCTAGATCTCAGGAGAACATATGGCAGGAGAATTTAAATTTGTCTGTGGAAACAAAGAAAACTCTCCAAGAGCCTGGGATCTAAAGGATGAGTAACCTTGAAGTAGATGAGTGAGGTGATGTGAGGGTAAGGGGCAGATAGGAGGAGTATAGGAAAAGCGTGTGCAAAGGTCCTGAGCTAGGGAAAAGGACACATTTCAGCTAACTTATAGTTTAGATATTTCACTTATATTATACTTAGGAGAGTTACAAATAATTCTTTCATTGCTTCAGTGATCACTAAAAACATTGAAAGGGAAGATAGCCCTTGCTTTAAAATAGTCCTCTAGTCCCACTCCTCTCATGTTTATTATGTATGTGCAGATATTCATTTATTAAGACCCAGCTTATAAGTGATATTAACCACAGAAACAAACTTGCTTTGATTGAATGAAGAAACTTTCATTCCGTTCTCAAGAAGAGAACAGAATTGGGAAGATAATTCTGTCCTTTCACTATCTCTGCCTATTTTTCTCCAAGTCTTTATTTAATTGAAGAGATTGGAAAAAGAAACTAAGTGTGTATGGATCAGCCTCTTTGTGCCTGTACCTCCTTTCTTTTAGCAGACACACTTTAGACAGGGCCCAGAACTGCTAATGCTATAGGTTTTAACCTTAGGGACATGCCAGAATTATTTGAGGAGTTTTAATAAAATACTGATGCCTGGTCTTCCTTTGGAGATTCTATCTGAGTGATCTGGTGTGTGTGCCCTGGGAATAAGCAGTTTTGAAAACTCTCCAAGTGATTCTAATGTACAGTTCCACTGAAAATCATCTCTAGAGGGAAGTCTGGAGATGTTAGTGAGTCCCTGCTCTAAAGGTACTAGAGATGTCAGCTGTGCTGACTCTCTCAGCAGGATAGTTCACTGTGTGCACTTGGAGGGAAAGTGTGCTCAATAGGAAGCCTCCTTGTGAGTGTGGGGCAAGGACCAGCCCTATTTTCAAATTCAGCCCTACCAATTACAAAGCTTTCATTTTGATTCTCATCTTTCTGACTCATGTACATTTCTCTTTTATTTTTGTACTGGGAGAATAGAGGTATATAATTTACTATTGCTGTCAAATGACCTATCCATAAGTCTTCCCTGGTCTTCTCCTATTGCATAGATAGGCAGTCATCTTTTTTCTTTTGCACTTCTGATTTTATTTATTCTGCATTTTTTTCCTGAAAGTTGTTTTCGGTTTATGTGTCTCTTATAATCCATGTATGGTTTAAATATATATGCATTTACACAAACACACACACATTCTAAAATCTTTTTTATTTTATTTTATTTTTACATTCTAAAATCTGTGTCTTTAACTGGAATGTCAAAGTCCATTTACATTTAATGTAGTTGCTGACACATTTGACTTTGAATGTATTATCTTACTATTTTATTTTCTACTTTTCCTGCCAGTTCTGTGTTTTCTTTTGTTTTTCTTTTATTTCTTGGCTATTTTGGTTTAATCAAGTTGTTCATTACCTGTTGTTTTTGTTAGCTTTATAATTTTTTTTAAAAAGAATTTTAAAGATACTATTACATTCCTTACTGTTTATCATTGGAAACTCTTAAAAAAATACATACCAATCTGATTATTGTCCCTCTGATGATATGTTTTCTCCCTCATTTCACCGCTTTTAAGATTTTTTTTTCTGTCTTTTTCAGTAATTTCACTATGATATGCCTTGGTGTTGTGTTATCTGTATTTATTTTGGTTGGGGTTTGTGGTGATTCTTCTAAGTGCTGGGAAATTCTCATCTATTATCTGTTCAGATATCAGCTGTCTGAATTACCTCATATCTAGTTTGCTCCTTTCTGTATTTTCTGTCACTTTTTATTTCCTTTCTTGCTTCACTCTGAATATTTTCTAGCTCATTAATCCTTTTCTGACTTTTATCTAATCTGCTGGTAAGGTTACTAATATTACAGTTACTACAGTTTTTAAAAGTGAACTGGAATATATATTTTTATAGATTTCAGTTCTCTGCTGAAAATATTCATTTTTATAATATGTTTTTAAGCATATTTTAAAGTTCATGTCTTAGAACTTCAATACCTAAGATCTCCTGGGGGTTCACTTATATTATTAATTTCTCCTTTTATTCTCATGTCTTTGTTTACCTGGTAATTTTTGTTTGAATACTAAGTGTATATGAAAATTGTTTAGGTTTTAAATGGTGTGATTTTCTAGAGGAGCTTTTTTTTAATGTTTTGCTAGTAATTAGAGGAGGAATAGATCGCCTTAACCTACTTAGGGATTGAGATGATTAAGGACTAGGTTTCTGCTTTGGGAGGGTTGTCCTATGTCTAATTCTTGCTTACTCCTAGGGTGTAGCCCTTCAAGGTAAATCATAGCCCTCCCTCTTGGAGGCACTGAACTAGTCTAATATTTATCTTCAGTACTATGAATTTCTTGGTAGCTTTGCTAAAATTTTCAGCCTCTTATACTTCCTTTCTTCATGGGTTCTCAGCTTCTTAGCTTCTGCTTACAAATCATGAGTTGAAAAAGTAGCTTAGACTCCTAGGCTCACTTCTCGGGCCTTTCCCTGGGATGTTGGTTCCTCAAGTCTTGGGTTGTCCCGGTAGCTCTCCAGTGCCTTTTAATAGTTGATTTTTATATTTTATCTAGCTTTTCTAGTTGTCGTGGGGGGAGGGTTTGACTAATTTTAGCTAAACCAGCAGACTCCTGAAGATGCAGTCTGAGAACCCCCAGGGAAACCCACGGGCTGCAGGTGGAGTGTGTTGATGTTTGCCCTGATGGGTGCTGCAAATGCAGTGGGGGGGTGAAGGTGCTGCTACCGCAGTGTGCGTCAAGGTAGTGGCACCAAACTGTACTAGCTGTCGTAATCTTCACCATCATAATTTACAGAACAAAGGCAAGTTTCCACTAAAAATATCCTTGATGAAACAGCAAGTATAAATTATTAATTTTATTAAATCTTGACTTT
Source organism: Loris lydekkerianus (assembly GCA_963574355.1). Lineage (NCBI taxonomy): Eukaryota > Metazoa > Chordata > Mammalia > Primates > Lorisidae > Loris > Loris lydekkerianus. The sequence continues at coordinate 15,667 of CAUYPK010012001.1, read as the reverse complement.
TGAATATACCACATATACTTGAGTATAAGCCGAGTTTTTTCGGCACAAAATTTGTGCCAAGTTCGGGTTTTTCAGCACAAATTTTGTGCCAAAAAAACTCGGCTTATACTCAAGTATATAGGTACCACCTCTTTTTAGTGATTTGTGTGACAAGATATTAGTTCATAAAGCACATCTGCTGCATACTGAAATACAATTGTTGTCTTGTGGAAAAACACTTGGTTGATTACTATTTTAGTTTAAATTTTTTTTTTTTTTAAATTTAGAGATAGTGTCTTGTTCTGTTGCCCAGCCTCGAGTGGCAGTGGCATGACCACAGCTCACTGTAACTTTCAACAACTGGGCTCAAGCTGTCTTCCTGCTTCAGCCTCCTGAGTAGCTAGAACTACAGGTGTATGCTACCATGCCTGTCTTTTTTGTTAAATTTTTGTAGAGACAAGGTCTTGCTGTATTTCCCAGGCCAGTCTCAAAGTCCTGACCTCAAGCCATCCTCCTGCCTCAGTCTCCCAATGCTCTGGGGTTACAGGCATGAGCCAACACACCTAGCCCTGGGTAATTCTTTGAGTGGTGTGCTGAACTAGTTTTTCTTTTTCATGTATCATTATTTTTGCTTGAAAGAATGACTGCTTGACAGACTGTATTTTTCAAAAATGAATGAAGTGAGCAAACAGCTGATAATATTTGTTGCCAGTGACAAAATTGGCAATGGATCCAGTGGGAATTAGATTTTTAGAAAACTTGTATCTAGTACTACGAGCTTGACAGCTTCTCAATATTTAAGAGGATTTTCTGGTAAAAATTGACAATATTAACTAATGTGATTTTTATATTGCATACTGAGTAACACAGTGAACTGTTTTTCAGATGACCAATTATGGTGTTTACAAAATTATACATGGGAGAAAGATCAGTTCAATGTGCAAGATCGCCAGGTGGATTTTAATTTAACAGTATGAAAAATTCACTACGTGGTTTCAGATTGTTCGTTGAAACCTTTAAGAAACGTTATCATTTGTCGGGTTCTACTACAGTATCAAAAAAGAATATCCACAATTATATAAAATGAACATTAAAACATTCCTCCCCTCTCTAACTACATATTTGAGTCTAGATTTTCTTTTTGTCTTTCTTTCTTTTTTTTACTTCAGCTGGAACAGCATATTTCAAAAAGTGAATACAGAAACAAATATAGACTCCAACTTTCTTTCATCAAGCCAGACATTCAAATAGATTTAAAAAATGTAAATTAATGCTTTTCCTTGTAATATTTTCTGTTTTTGAAAAATAGATTTTTCACTAAAATATTTATTTTAATATACATTAGATTATTTTTAATGATTCTAATATATAAATTTTGGAATATTTGTCAGTTTTTAATTTATAATATGAAGTTGATAGACTATAAATTATAAATTATAAATACAAGTTCTTTGGGGCCTTTAGTCATTTTTACGATCAAGCAACCACAAAGGCAGAATATCAGAATTGGAAGCTGCTCAGAAGAGGCCTGGGTGGCCAAGGCATTTCTTATCTGTATCATTTTTGGATATAGTTGCCCAAACTTTCAGGAAATTTTGATCATTTTATGTGGCAACAAATGAAAAAATTGGTTATTTTTAAGAATATATCAGGCAGATTAAATATTGTAGCATGAATTTTCCAATGTTAGGTAGATTGCCCACTTTTTAATGTTGCCTTTTTTTACATGGCTGTAGTTTGACTTGCTGATTGCTGACTACATACAGAAAGGCAAATGGCAGGAACAAGAAGTTTATAAACATTACACATTCTCAATATGTGGTTGAGAAAGAAGAGATTAAAGTGTTTCAAGCAGTATTGCCATCCAACCTAAAGATTCTTTTTTGAAAGTTGCCCTGACTCCAGAATGCATACCAGCCAAGATGGTGGCGTAGAGTTAAGATGAAAACAAGGCCTTTGGTTGTTTTGAAACAGTAAGATCAGATTAAGTCTCTTAAAGGACTTTTATTTTAGAAAGCCATGCAGGGAATTTCAGAAATTCTATTTCCCATCATTAGTGAATATGATAATTTTTTCCCCTGAGAGAACATGAGTGTGTGTTTGTGTGTGTGTGTGTATGTAACCCACCCTTGACTGTAAAATGGCTAAGAGTAGTAGTTTTTTCTTTATAACATGTACCTTGCCAGGCTGTTATTATCCATATCGGTTTTACCTTTTCTTTTTTTGAGATAGAGTCTTACTATGTCACCCTCTGTAGAGTGCAGTGGTGTCACAGTTCACAGCAACCTCAACCTCTTGGGCTTAAGCGATTCTCTTGCCTCAGCCTCCCAAGTAGCTGGGACTACAGGCATCTGCCACAATGCCCCACTATTTTTTGTTGGAATTGTCATTGTTTAGCTGCTTTAAGACATGGAATACCAAATAGTGTTATTTTGAAAGAATTGTTCCCATGGCAGTAGAATTGTTAGAAAAGAAATCATTTTTGTTGTTGTTGGAAATCCTCTGTCTTTTTGCAAATAGATCAGAAAAGTAAAGGGTTTCAGTAAAGGAACTGTTGACTTATCCTTCTCGTCGTACAATCTTGTCTGTCAGAATGATGATTTTAAATAGCTCTGAAAGCAGAATTGATTTTGATTTCACATTTGAACTGGCAGCCAGTGGGGCTGGTAGACAATGGTTTTTAATATTGAAGCCTTCAAGTGAGGCCTACCAGGATGTCTAAACTTTTTCTTTTCTGTCTCACATTGGAAGAAGAGCTGTCTTGAGTCACACATTAAATACACAAACCCTAATCCTAATTGTAAATCTAATGAGCAAAAGAAAAGGTCTGTGCATACTTTTTATAATATTCAACACCACAGATAAGCAAAACAGGCTCAAATCTGGGTGTGGTTGCAGGTTGGACACTCCTGAAACCTTTTTCCTCTTGCCCTTGTTGGTAGGTCCTAACCAGGCTCGTATCATATCTTAGAGCTCCATGACGGAGTTTGACTTTAAACTCATAAATAGGTACATTAGAATGCCAGCTTTTGCACCAAACATACTGAAATAAATAGGTACATTACAATGCCAGTTTATGCACCAAACATACTGAGCTTAAAATTATTACTTCTCTGGGTATTAAAATGTTTGGGAAGTGTACCTAACGCCTTCTAACCATGCTAATGTACTATAGTAGTGAAATTTCTTGGCCTTGAGTTTGGATGCATAATCTGCCTGAGTTAAATGAAATATCTGATGAAAATGCTGATTTAAAAGAAGTTTTCAGTGTGACTCCGTGGCTAAGAGTGTGGGTCTGAGACAGAGTGCCTAGCTCTGCTCTTTCTGGCTGTGGGATCATGGGTGAGGTTGCTCTCTGTAGAACAGGAAATAATGGAGCTGTTGAGAGGATTAGCTGAGTTGATACATATAAAATGCCAGTGTTGGCTGTTATTATTGTGTTTATTTCTGCTAATTAATGAGATCATATTCTAAGATATCAATGGATAATCACAGCAGAACTACCTTTTTCACCATCTCCCCTCTGCAGTGCTGTTTCCATGTTCTCTATTGCTAAAGTCTTAAGAATTTTGTAATTGCATTTTTTTTTTTTTATGAATGGGGTATTAACAGTGTGGAGGGATGCGTTTCAAATAGGTTTCAGTTTTGAATATCAATATCTGCTCAATTATCTCCTTGTATATGCTGCCATTTGTGACAGCCAAGGCTTGCCTGTTGTTAATCACTTCCACTGAGAACTTAATTAGTGCCTTAATTAGGATCATCCTTGAGTAGTAGGCAGCCTCCTCCCGAGCCAGCTGCAAGCTCTTGGCCAACTCCAGCAGCCCCTCTGGTCCTGTGAAAACATAGACTTAGGTGGAAACCTGTTGTGCTTCTATTTGTTTTTTGTTTGTTTGTTTGTTTGTTTTGTCCTCCTTAAAGCAAGCTGTGGAAGATCATGAGTTATCTGTGATGTATGCATGGACTATCACACGTGTGAATGTAGGAAAGTGTACCGCTTAGACACGTCATAGCTTGATCAGGGAACCAACTTTGGTTATTGAATTCCAGTGACTGTGCTAAACAGGCAGGAAGCAAGTTGCTGCTGTTGTTCGCAAGTGTTGAAAATTAGACCCGGCATTCTGAATATGACAGAGTATTTAATTTTTCTGCTGAAAGTTAAACTACTTTCCTTCTGGCATCATTTTTTAATATATATTCTTTGAAACATTACCATATTGTTGCAGGCTGCAATCAGCTCTCCATTTTTTTTCTCTTTCCCCCTCAGGAAAATATGAGGAAATGGGCTCGAAGTAGCATCTTCTTGCTTTATTTTTCATTAAAAGTAGCAGTTGGGTTAAGAACGAAAGGTACAGTCACTTTAAAAGCAGTATTTCCTTCAGACCTTTTGGACAGATTATAACTCTGCAACAAAATGAAAATGAATGTAGCTGTTTTACGGAAGGGGGACTCCTTTGAGCCACATTCCCAAGTGAGAAGAGGCATTGTGAAATGATGAGTGAAATGATTTTACATGAGCATATTTGCCCTGTTCTTTTGACTTTTAGGCTTTTAGATAATTTAGGTAAATTGTGAAGTTGGTGAAAGGGTCAATTGAAGTATCTTGTATCCAACAGACATGCTGCTGCTTCCAGGAGAAGCAGAACAGAGTCTCAGCACCCGCATCCCGTCCTGTCACCCTTCTGTGGACCGGCCACTCACTGGTGAAGAGAAGCCAGAGCCCACTGGAAAAGGAGCAGACAGGCAGATGGAAGAGGTACTCCCATGGAAGTCAGGCCTTCTTGACCTTGCCCTATGAGTAACTTGTCCTTTCAGAGAAATGTTATTATACCCACGTGCTTTCAGATTTGGGAAAATTTAGAATTGTTCCCTCTCGCGGCCTTCTATCTAAAATGTGTACATTTGCAATTATGTTTTTACGTGGAAACCACATTTATTTTATAATAGATGCCATGCTACAGGACAGTGCTACCTCGGGACTGCACAGTGGGAAGGACAGGTAGTTTTCTTATCTCTTCTAGTCTGAACTGGTTGTTTTTGCTTTTATCATTATTTCTAAGGTTCTATAAACTTTTTTTATTAGTTGAGATCAGGCCAGGCTGCTATAACAGCTTGATTATTATCCAAATAATAATTCAGTAGTTGAAAGGAGATAGACGTCTATTTGTCTTATTTCACAGTCTTATTTCTGTAGAGAGCCTTTAAATGTGAGGAGATGGCTCAGTTTTCTGGGCTCTTTAGGGACCCAGGTTTCTTCTCTCTGGTTGTCCACTGTCCCTTAGAATAGTGTTTTTCAACCTTTTTTTTTTTTTTTTTTTTTAAATCTCACGGGACACTTGAACCTATAGATAAACTTCCATAGCACAGTTAAATTATATTGATAAAAAAAAAAGTAAAAAAAGAATATATTTACTGTGCTTTGGAATTCTTTTGAAAATAATTAATGATCTTTAAAAATTTTCATGGCACACCTAAGATCATTTCATAGCACATCAGTGAAAATTGTCACTCTGTTTTATGAATCTTTGAAGTTTTAAACAGCTTTATAGGCCAAAAAGAGTTCATATTAGAAGAATGAAAAGTTGATCCCCCTCCCTCCAAAAAACTATAGAAGAGGTGATAGAATAAACTTGTAGGGTATTTCAATAGAACTCCTGTTTTTCCAAATCATAATGGGACTTCAAAAATTTTCATCTACAAAGACAGTTTATTTACCAGATTGCTTTGTACAATAGCCTACAGCTCAATGCTGCCATTATTGATTTGCGCATTAGTTGTCTTTTCTTTAATTTGCCTGTGTGGTACTATGAATGACAATGATTCCTTCTTTAACAGTGTCTCAAAACAAAAAACAAAAAAACCCCAAAAAAACAAAACAAAACAAAACAGTGTCTCTGTTAGAATAAGTCACGTGAGCAATTTTAAGAAAACTCAGAGTTTTCTAATGGTGTTCAAATTTTATTCCTTGAGAGGCTACAAAGAGATTTCAATTAGATTTGAAATTATATACCTGAAATCCACATATTTCTCTCAGCTCCTTGGGCAAAAATAACAAGTTAATAACTTAATTCGTGGATTTTTGTTGTTGTTGTTTATTTGGCAACAGGGGATTTGGTGTTCCATTGTTCACATTCTCACTGAAATAAATCAGGATTTCAGTTTGTAATCTAAAACCTTGGCGTCTTATAGCTTAGAACCTGAAAATGAACCTAACTTTAAAGAAGAAAATTCCCAAAGTATCCCATGACAACCATTGACTGAAATACACAAATAGATATGCAGTCTTACTGTATTTTTTTTTTTTTTTTTTCCAGTTTTTGACTGGGGCTGGGTTTGAACCTGCCACCTCCAGCATATGGGGCTGGCGCCCTACTCCTTTGAGCCACAGGTGCCGCCCAGCCTTACTGTATTTTAAAAGCTGCCGTTTAGAAGGTCACAGTGCTGTCTTCTAAATCGCACTGTACACATAGTCTCACTCTGAATTACATATGTGTCCGTTAACTTGGTAGACTCTAACTTCACTCCTGAGTGTCTTCATAAGGTTACTTAATTCAAATGAAAGAAGTCAGAACTAGTGCCAAGATCAGTACCATGTATATAGTAGACATACAATAGATTTTTCTAAAAGAATGAATAAACAGCGTACATCACCAATTCCTGGGAGTGGTTTCTTGGTGTACAGTAATAATATGGGTGGGGTCGTTATTTCTCTTCTTCTCTTTTGGTTCATCCCCCTCTCCCATCCTTAACAAAATGAAACAACATAAGGAATAACAACTTTCCCTTCGTCTTGGACCCCTCTGACTGCCAGACTTGAGAAGCTATTAGACTTGACTCCTAGTTAACTCCACTGCCCCTGTCCTCATTCCCCATCCAGTGTACTGTAGAATGTCCTTGGCCGTAATCACCGGCCTGATTTCAGATGAAGGCACCATTACTGTATAGTTGCCAGATGCAGTGGCCACTTCTGAGTCTTCATTGTAATGGATCTCTCTGCCATGTTTGGGGCCACTGATCTTCACTTAATACTCTCACTCTGCTGGTCCTTTCTTGACTGATCTCCTTGGCTTCTTTGTGTGTTTCTCTAATGGTTCTTTCTCTGCCTCCTGCGAGGGTTTTCCCTCCGTCCATCCCTTAACGAGTGGGCATTCCCTACAGTTCCATGCTTAACCTATGGGTCTTTCCACCCTTCATACAAGGAGCCATTTCATCTCCAAATTACTACCCCTTATGCTTATGTCTCCAAATCATGACCTCTAGCATCAAGGCATTTTTTTTCTCAGCTTCACGTTTGTATATTCAATTGCTTATTGATTTCTCCATCTAGATTTCTTCAAGTACCTTCAAATTCAGTGTGTTTAGAACTAAGCGTATCATTATCCACTTTCCTTCCTGCATTTTTTCTCTTCTTCCATTTCCGTATCCAGTGAGGTATTGAGCACTGCAGACTTTACTTGCTGAGTATTTTGTACGTATCCATGATCTCTTGTGTGGACTACTTCAGCGGGATCCTGAGTAGTTGTCTGGCTTCAGGCCCATCCTCCTCATACCCACCCTCTGTTAAAGCTTCGTGGTGACCTGAGTAACGTTCAAGGGGGCAGGGCATCTCTATCCCAGCACCTTTCTCATTGTAGGTGCTCAGTAAAAATTCCAAAGAATGAAATAATTTATCTGAAATGCATAGGTGATCAAGTTTCTGCCTGCGTAAATAAATTCCTTGGTGACTGTTCTTCACCTCTAGGGTGAATTAGCACCGTCTTCATCTCTTGCCTCATTCTATCTTCTACTTTCTACTCTGACAATGCTAAACTACCTCCAGACTCACAGATGTGAAATTCTGCATTTTATTTCTATGGCCTGCTCATACGAACTTGCCCTGCCTGCAAAGCTCTTCTTTCCTCACCTTGTTAACTAATATTCATCCTTTAAGATTCTGCTTAGATACCACTTCTTCCAGGTAGCCTCTCTGATTCCTTCCGGATTCTTTCCAACCTGATCTAGGTTATGTGTCCCTTCTCTGTTCCCATCTATACTAACTATACTCTTTGTTCTTACCACATTTTATTACAGTGATTTATTTATGTAGTTTATCTCATTTGTCTGTGATTTCATACAGGTCTTCATTTTCCCCAGCACTAAATACAATGCCTCGAATTTGATAGGAATATAGAGTTTCTGAAAAGAATGGAAGATCTATGAATGATTGCAAGAAGCTATTCCTCTGACATTTTGACTCAGGGATATGCTGGTGACATTGCAGAATATCCCCCAAATGGCTCAAGATGTCCTAAGTATCTTATTTTGGCATTGCAAATATGCAGTTGTTACTATTCTTGCTTTTCTATTTCAACATTTAACCGATTTCCTAAGAAATTAATTTCATAATAACTGTTGTTAATAATTCTTAGTTTTAAGTGAAGAAATTTATATCTTTAAGTATATATTTATACCTTTAAGGATATTATAAAACAGCGGTTCTCAACCTGTTGGTCGTGACTCCTTTGTAACAATGAAAGTACATCACGGCAGTAGGAAGGTTGTTAAAAAAGAATAACCTTCCTGTTGGTGTTATATTTATTGATTTGCTGAAAACTTTATTCCATGCTGTTGTTTTGGTTAATGGCAAGTGAGTGACAAAGAAAGTCATGCTCTGTAAGAGAGAATGTATGAAAGTAACTTAAAGGAAAGTAAGATTTTTTTTTTATTTAAGAACAAATTCCTACTCCATTTCTCCCTCCCTTCTTTTCTTCATACCTTGGTTCCTTTTGTGAGACAGGGTCTTGCTCTGTCACCCAGGCTGGAGTGTAGTGGCACAATCATTGCTCACTGCAGCATTGAACTCCTGAGCAAGCCGTCATCCTCTTGCCTCAGTTTCCTGAGTAGCTGAGGACTGCAGGCCTATGTTACCATGCCTGGCTGAGTTCTTTATTTTTTGTATTTCCATTGCCCAGGCTGGTCTTGAACTCCTGATCTCAAGTGATACTCCCTCCTCAGCCTCCCAAAGTGCTGGGATTATAGGTGCAAGTCACCATGCCCAACCTAAACACAAATTTCTATTATCTTTGGTATCATGATGTTAAATATTATAGCCACCAAGCTTTTTGAGACCTTAGGAAAGGGAAGGCATCAGAAGGGTTGGGCCATATCTGTGCCATAAAACTTAGCTCTGACCAGAGTTTAGAAGTCCAAAAACACAAGCCTTACTTAATCTGGGTTGTTGCGACAGGGTGGGTAATGAGTGGGGTTATGTCTGGGGAATCTAAAAGGCTTTTCTGGAGAATGGCAATCCTGGAGTGAGTATTCTGCACTTTCTGCACTTTCTCCTTCATGTCTCCGTGGCCCTTCTGCACATTGCTCAGTTGGAGAGCATGGCACGTGATATCAAAATCATTCATTTACTTCTGTTTTCTTCTTGAAGTTATGAAAAGGTATGGACACAGATTCTGCTGTGGTCACTTTGTGTTTCTGGTATCTGATGCCTGATGGATATTTATTGAGTGAAGAAGAAAAGAGGAAGGAGGTGGGAATGTGAGGCTACTTGTGTCATGTAGAGGGAGTGTGGGGTCATGGTGTCACTGGGATGACACCATGGAACAGGACAGCAGAGGAATTTGTTGAACATGAAATTGCATCCTAGCCTCACTGGGAGGTGGGTGAAGGCAAAGTGACTGCATCTAGTGGGAATGGCTGGTGAGGTTTTAGAGGCTTCAGCAGGGGAGTCAAAATCCATGAGAGTGTGGGCAGCCTGAAGTTTGGTAGGCATGTGATATGACAATAGCCTTTGAGCAGGCATGAGAGGACAGCAAAACCCCATCAGAAATGGGGGCTCCCCCTCACGTCCTCCAGGAGTGGTGAGAATTGGCTCAGGATGGGCTTGTGGCCAAGCTGCAGGCCTCAGTGCTTTTACAGCTGAGTAGAGTTGGCAATAGGAAGGACACTCACACTCTAGAAATGAGCATCTTTTGTCATTCTGTGTGTTTCTTCTTTTCTTTTTCTTTTTTTAATTTTTTTGTAGAGACAGAGTCTCACTTTATTGCCCTCGGTAGAGTGCCATGGCATCACACCTCACAACAACCTCCAGCTCCTGGGCTTAGGTGATTCTCTTGCCTCAGCCTCCAAGTAGCTGGGACTACAGGTGCCCGCCACAATGCCTGGCTATTTTTTTGTTGCAGTTTGGTTGGGGGTGGGGCGGGCACCCTCTGTATATGGGGCGGGCACCCTACTCACTGAATCTCATGCGCCACCCTATGCGTGTTTTTTCATTTAAGCTGGTCTTAGCAATACCTCCCCTCATCACTTTGACTGTGGTGATGATAAATTTGATTTGGAATCAAATGGACAGATCAGTCACTTTGCAAGCTGTTTTGCTTTCTGTATGTATAACTCCTTTTTAAAAGGTAATCATGGAATTAGGTTAGCCTTGAATATATTTTCTATGCTAAGATGTTGGAATTTTTCAGCTTATTCAGAAAAAGGTCGTTTTCCCCAAAGGAAAACATCAAAGTTGATTTTTGCTGGTGTTTGTGTTGAGCAGGTAAAGCTTTATCTGAAGCAGGTTGCCCTGGATTCAGTTGTTGCGTTGTCTCTCCTTCACTGATTGTGTAGCCTTGGGCAAGTTACCTAACCTTTCAGAGCTTCGAAGATGACTCCTGGCAGGACGGTTTGAAGATCGCTGCTAATGCCCATGTGGTTCCTGGTACGAGGGCTGGCACATGGTGGGATCTCACTCAGTGGCAGCTCTTACCATCACCTGTGTCAGGAGAGACTCAGTCTCTGGGATTTGCTCTCTTGCTGGGTTTACTAAGAAAGGATGATAAATGGCTGGGCGTTTGCCATCAGCACTGCACTACCAGACATAACCTGTGGAACGGATAGGAGATCACTATTTCTCTTGATTTCTCTTTAGTAACAGAAAACAGCTTCTAAGCTATATGCTCCATTTTTACCAATGTTGCAAAAGCCACTTAATCAGATCATCTTCCATGCTAGAATATTTAAAGCTGATTATAGCTTCAGGGCATTTTCTTTCATTCTTGCATAAACAATAGTTTTCAATTATTTCAGCATCACTATACATATTGTAGAGCTACATGGAGTGCTGGATGATTTCATTGTACCCCACCATTTGTTTTTGCAGAGGCTTTTTAGGTGGTGATACAATGACGTTTAAGGCATTTTCTTTTGATTTGTTGGAAAATATGCTTTTTTCCTACCTTCCTTTAGGAAGCCTTTAAAACTCAAATTATGAATAAATACATATACTATTATTATAACTCTTTACAGCTACTCTTATAGGTAAACTTTAATATTTACCTATGTTAAATATATAGGAAGGAAAAAGGGGACCCTGTACTTTTTAATTTAAAGTCAGAGTTTTAATTTTTACTATTACGTGGGTTATTATGAAAGTTTTGAGATACACAAAAATCAAGAAACATAAATCCATGCAGATGGAGACAAGTGAAGCTCTCCCAGAAATACCGAGACAGGACGCTGTCATCTGGGCTTCTTGGAAGTGAAGTAACGAGCCATGATACAGCGCGTCTCTAAACTTTCGTACTGATCTGTGTGTTAGTCAGGAGCTGCAAGTATTTTCTGAAGAAGAATATTTAGTGTAGGGTATTTTTAACTTTGAAAATTATGTTTTGTTAACATAGATCTTTTTAGTAAATGACGGAAATGTATTTAAGGCTGATCAAAATCTTCAGGTCTATTTTCTCACGTTTTAATATGACTGTTACTTTTTCCATATGCCTCTACCCTGACGCTGTAAGTGATAAAAAATGTAATGAATACGTGTAAGGGAGACTTTCTTGTTCTTGCCTGGGGCAGAATTAGTTAATGATATTCATTTAGATACAGCACGGTACAAGTAGGGCATATTAAGAAGCTTAAATTAGGTCAAATTTAATAACTGAATTTTTTCCTTTACTTAAAAACAGCTTAATCAGCTGAGAGTGCTGAATTCTAAAAAAAGTTTAATTAAATATTAATAGAGAGTTTATGTTTTCAACTTATTTTGCCTTCATTTACAATGATTGCATGTGTTTTTTCTTCCTTTGTTATCTTTTACAGATACTTGGAGATGAAGTTCAACCCTTCTCACTTGATGAAGAATTTGATTATGACAGTGTGGTGCTAACCCCCAAGTTCAGTCTTGCAGAGATAGAAACCATGAAGGAGCTATCCACGCGGAAGAGAAAGAACAGCAGTGCAGACTTAGCGGAACCCCTTGGCTGATTCACTAAAGCATTTTTGTGTTTATTTTAATTTACTCTTATTCAAGCAACATCAGAATAAAAGATTAACCTACTATAATTCCCTTTGTGGAAATTTACATGTGTGCATTCATTGCTCCGAGTTACCTGTCATCAGGGAGATAGAGCAGCTAAGAAGCACAAGCAGAAGCTGCCCACACAGAATTCCCTTCAGTCACGTCGTTGGTTGCTGTGTTGTCATGGGCTGGGGAGCGGGAAAGGGGAACAGGAAGAAACACCTACTGATGGGTCCATTCTGATGAGAGCACTGCACGAGGCAATGTAGGGTGCTGTGTCAAAGATCAGAAACGCGATCTCACCTCTTGGGGGGAACAAGTACACATGCAGAATTCATTGTAGCACATAGAGATAAGTTGCTAATGTGAGTAGATGGCTGGTCCCAGCCATCAGAGGTGGTGGTATCAATTGTCAGCATTGAGAGCATAGGCTTCTGGGATTGGTCGGGAAAGGCCTCACTAAAGAAGGCATCTGGCAATTGATTATTGGTCATATGTTACGTTCTTGCCATTAAATCATGAGGGATAATCGTTAGCAAGCACAAGGATTGATATCTATGTCCAGAAGCTTAAAAATACAATTTAAGAAGAAAAGACAACTAGAGTGTATAAAGACGCACAAAGTGCTAATTATTAATATATACATATTAATAATATATAACAGAATACTCATGCGTGCATTCAGGGAAGGCGATAAGAGGGGTGAAGACACAGAGGAAGAGGGAATAATATATATGAAGTAATTTTTATTATTGAAGTAATCAGCAATTCAAATATACTTAGTCATCATTACTTTTTTTTCCCCGTCAATAGACCTTATTCTTTACAGCAGATTGGGATTCATAGAGAAACTGAAAAAGAGGGTAGAGTTTTCATATACCTCCTGTTCCGACCACACACACAGACTCTTATTAACAGCCCGCACCAGAGCAGCAGTACATTTGTTTTTGTTTTGTTTTGTTGGGGTCTGTCCTTCCTTCCTTCCTTCCTTCCTTCCTTCCTTCCTTCCTTCCTTCCTTCCTTCTTTTTTTTTGCTATTACTCTTCTTTCTTTTCTTTTTTGCTTTTCTCTTACATTTTTAACAGCACAATATAATATTTTTAGCTATTTGCACAATGTTGAACAATATGTCTCTGGAACTTATGGATAACCGAAAGTCTACACCTATTGAATAGCAACTCTCCACTTTCTCCTTCCCCCAGCCCAGCAACCACCATTCTATTCTGCTCCTGCTTCTGAGGGTTTGACTGATGCGTGTAAGTGCACAGGTATACTTGTCCTTCTGTGCCTAGTGTGTCACATCCCACTTCTGACACCACTTGTCAGGGCCCAGGATTGGCCAGGTCTTGGGCCCGGCTTAACTAGGTTCTGGACATGGAACGCTAAGTTACCTTGCTGAGGTCTCTTAGGTGCCTGAGGGCTATCTACTTTAGCTGGAAGGAGAGAGAGTCTTAGAGTAAAGCAGTCTTAAAACAGATAGAGCTTAGTCTTTAGTACAGCGTAGTGATCTTCAGCAGAGAGATGCCGTGCTGGCGTTCTGTAGGCAGAAGAGGAGACAGAGTAAGTGAGTCTGTGATAGAATGCGCATACTCCCGACTATCTTCTCCTCCACTCTAATATAAGGCAGATCTTGTGCCGCTCAACACTACAGGTGTAGAGACTGCCAATTCACCACTGCTCTCATCTCCTGCACTCTCATGCTTGTTAGGAGAGTTAAATCCTTGTCCATGCCCTTTCCACCAAGGTGTTCCATTATTGAGCTATCCAGGTATTTCTTATAACTCTCACTCCTCCCAGCCATAGGCTATAGGGGCTGCTACACTGGTGCGTTTCACCATAATGTCTTCTAGGTTTGTCCACATTGTTGCTTATGGCGGGATTTTCTACTTTTTTTTGAGACAGTCTCACTTTGTCACCCTGGGTAGAGTGCTGTGGCATCATAGCTCACAGCAACCTCAAATTCTTGGGCTCAAGAGATTGTCTTGCTTCAGCCTACCGAGTAACTGGGATGAAAGGCACCTGCCATGCACCTGGCTATTTTTAGAGATGGGGTCTCACTTTTGCTCAGGCTGGTCTTGAATTCCTGAGCTCAAGCGATCAACCTGCCTCAGCCTCCCAGAGTGCTGGGATTACAGGCATGAACCACCACTGCATCCAGCAGTTTTCTTCTTTTTTATTCATTTATTTTTTACCATACACTGGTTTTATATACCATTTGATAAATTTTCATCACACTGGTTAAAAAAGCCTTCCTGGCTTTTTCTTAGTTATTGTGTTAAGACATTTACATTCTACATTTAGTAAGTTTCACATGTACCCTTGTAAGATGCACTGTAGATGTGGTCCCACCAATTACCCTCCCTTTGCCCAGCCTTCCCCCTCCCTTTCCATCCCTTTCTTCCTTCCCCATATTCTTAGGTTATAGTTGGGTTATAGCCTTCATATGAAAGCTATAAATTAGTTTCATAGTAGGGCTGAGTACACTGGATACTTTTTCTTCCATTCTTGAGATATTTTACTAAGAAGAATATGATCCAGCTCCATCCATGTAAACATGAAAGGTAAAGTCTCCATTTTTCTTTAAGGCTGTGTAATATTTCATGGTGTACATATACCACAATTTATTAATCCATTCGTGGATCAATGGGCACTTGGGCTTTTTCCATGACTTAGCAATTATGAATTGGGCTGTAATAAACATTCTGGTATAAATATCTTTGTTATAATGTGATTTTTGGTCTTCTGGGTATAAACCTAGTAGAGGAATTGTAGGATCCAATGACAGGTCTATTTTTAGTTCTCTAAGTGTTCTCCAAACATCTTTCCAAAAGGAATGTATTAATTTGCATTCCCACCAGCAGTGTAGATGTGTTCCCTTTTCTCCACATCCACGGTCTTGGGATTTTGTGATATGGGCTAATCTTACTGGAGTTAGATGAATCTCAAAGTAGTTTTGATTTGCATTTCTCTGATGATTAAGGATGATGAGCATTTTTTCATATGTCTGTAGGCCGCGTGCCTGTCTTCTTCGGAGAAGTTTCTCTTCAAGTCCCTTGCCCACCCTGAGATGGGATCACTTGTTCTTTTCTTGCTAATAAATTTGAGTTCTCTGTGGATTCTGGTTCTTAAACCTTTGTCGGAGACATAACCTGAAAATATCTTCTCCCATTCTGAGGCTGTTTGCTTTACTTACTGTGTTCCTGGCTGTGTAGAAGCTTTTTTAGTTTGATCAGGTCCCAGTAGTGTATTTTTGAAGCTGCTTCAATTGCCCCAGGGGTCCTCCTCATAAAATATTTGCTCAGGCTATTTCTTCAAAAGTTTTGCCTGCACTTTCTTCTAGTATTTTTATAGTTTTATGTCTTAAGTTAGTTTTCTTCTATTTTTAAGGCTAAATAGTATTCCATTGTATGTATA
>CAUYPK010011998.1:0-46590 GCA_963574355.1 Loris lydekkerianus | reverse complement strand
CTATCATTCAGCATAAGGTTATTTAACTTCCATGTTTTTGTATGTGTTTGCATATACCTGTTGTTACTGAGCTCAACTTTTATTCCATGGTGGTCTGAGAGGGTGCAAGGAACAATTTCTATTCCTTTAAATTTGCTGAGGTTAGACTTGTGACCTAGGATGTGATCAATTTTGGAGTATGTTCTGTGGGCTGATGAGAAGTATGTGTATTCAGTTTTGTTGGGATGAAACGTTCTGTACATGTCTGTTAAATCCAGATGTTGGATGGTTAGGTTTAAATATAAGATTTCTTTGCTCAGCTTCTTATGGGAGAATCAATCCAACACTGCCAAAGGACTGTTGAAATCTCCGACTATTATGGAGCTGGAGGAAATCAAGTTGCTCATGTCTGTTAGAGTTTCTCTTATAACTTGAGCTGCCTTCTGGTTGGGCGCATAGATATTAATAATTGAAATCTCATCATATTGAGTATTACGCTTAACCAATTTGAAGTGACCATTTTTATCCTTTCTTACTTTTGTTGGTTTAAAGCCTATTGTATTTGCAAATAGAATTGCAACACCTGCTTTTTTTCTGATTACCGTTTGCCTAAAATATGGATGACCATCCTTTCACCATAAGTCTATCTTTGTCTTTTAAGGTAAGATGTGATTCTTGTATGCAGCAAATATCTGGGCTGAGTGTTTGTATTGAGTCAGCTAACCTGTGCCTCTTAGGAGGACGGTTTAAGCCATTCACATTAATGGAGAAAATTGATAAGTCTGGTAAAATTTTGGGTATCAAGTTTTTCAAAAGTCCAGTGGACATTTTTAATCCTTTCACTACTGTGGAAGTTGGAGTTTGATCAAAAGTTTCTGAATGAGTTTACTTTTGTGGTAGAGGATTTGGCTGGTCATTATGGAGGATAGGACTGAGAATATCCTGAAGAGCTGGTTTGGTTATGGCAAATTTCTTCAACATATGAATGTCATTAAAGTATTTATTTTCTCCATCATAAATGAAACTCGGTTTAGCTGGATACAGGATCTGGGTTTGAAAGTTATTTTGCTTTAGGAGATTAAAAGTCAATGACCACCCTCTTCTGGCTTGAAAATTTTCAGCAGAGTGATCTGAATTCATTCTAATATTCTTCCCTTTGTTGGTAATAGATTTCTTACATCTGGCTGCTTTCAGAATTTTCTCCTTCATATTAACTTTAGTCAAGTTAATTATGATATGCCTGGGGGATGTCTTATTTGGATTGAGTCACGTTAGGTTTCTGAAACTGTCTGCTATCTGAATTTCAGAATCTCTTGGCATGTCTGGAAATTTCTCTTTCATCATTTCATGGAAAAGGGCCATTGTGCCCAGCGAGGCCACTTCATCGGTTTCAGTGATTCCAATGAGGTGGATATTAGCCTTCTTTGAATTATCCCAGAGCTCTCTGAGAGAATGATTGGTTTTTGCTCTTCATTTCTCTTCCTCTTTGAGACTTTGGGAGCATTCAAAGGCTTTGTCTTCAATGTCAGAATCCTTTCTTGTGCTTGCTCCACTCTATTACTTAGGGATTCTACTGTATTTTTCAGATGTTTGAGGGCTGCAAGTTCTTGCTTCAGTGCATCAAAATCTTTGGTGGTTTTGTCTTTAAATTAGTTAAATTCTTGAGACAACTTTTGAATTTCTTCTCGAATTTCTCATTCCAATTTTTTAATTGATGCTTGAATTTCTAATTCCAAATTTTCCTTCATTTTATTAATCTCGTTTGCAATCCAAATTCTGAATTTGATTTTTGACTTCTTGGCCAGCTGTTTATAAATGGGATCTTCAGTTACATCTGCCATATCTTTCTTTGGGGGGGAGGGGAGGTTTGATCTATTCTGGTTATTCATGTTACCAGAGTTTTTTCACTGATTCCACTCCATGATAGTTTTACACTGATTTTTCCCCTGGAGCTTTGTTGAGGACCCATACAGTGCTGTGGCCTGAGAAACTGGGGCCCTGTTTGGTGTGGTGGGGCTAAGTGGTTATTTCTTGTTTTCTGCTGGTCTCTGTTTGACTCTAATGAAACAGTTACTCTGGGTTGAAGTCTCAGCTGTGGAGAAATACCAGCAATTAAGTCACCCCACCCCTCACAGGCAACAATTGGAAAAGGAAAATCAAACCTTCCTACAACCACACACCCATGGCACCACCTGAATAGTCCTCAGGTGATTGGCTCAGTTCAAAAGGTCCAAACCAATTGTCTCACTTAGCACCTGTCTCAGGTGGGAGAGTTTAAAAGGTCTTTGGCAACTAGATCACAGGGGTCTTGTGTCTACTCTGATATGGCTTGCTCCAGTGCTGCGTGGAGTCAGGAGGAGCCACCCAGCTAATAGATCAGTCTGGGAAGGTTGATGCCTTTTTTCCCACCTTGCACCTCTGTCACACCCAGTCATTGATAGCCCCACAGTTGGTTGACCCAGTTGCCTATAGTGAACAGATACTCCAGGGGTTTGCACCTGCCTGAATCACAAGGAAATCTATTTCTGCTCAGCCAGGCTTCTGCTCTCTACCTCTGTCCAGCAGGGGGAGGTGAGGTCTGACAACCACAGGTGCTTGATGGAGGCTGGGAGGTGTTCTCTCTGTTCCAGCCCTGCCCCTGATTGATGTTACTGACAGAACAGAACAACTTTGCAGGAATTTGTTTCTGTTCTTGCTAAATTTCCCTGCAGAAGAGAAGCTGTTTTGAGTTCCCAGAGCCTGTACCTCAGGCCCTGTCTTTGTTCCTGCAGGTTTGTATTAGGTTACCTGTCAGTTCTAGCCTCCTGTCTTCCTTTGTCTATAGGCTGATGATCCCCTGAGGGTCGGGTGCGTCTTAGTCTCAGTAAAGCATTCCTCTGGGTTAGCCCCACCCTGTGAACTTCCTGGCTCTGCAAGTGCATTTCTAGTCCCTGTGTTTCATCCAGGTCGTTACCGTCTCAGGCAAAGCCTTTACTTATGGGGCCGGCCTTTCTGTTCCAGATCTGTTCTGTGGTGGTTGCCACCTGAGTAGATGCCTGGCCTCCTCTGGTTGCCCAGGGAGACAGAGGGTGTGGCTTCAGAATATCCAGGAGTGAGCCCTATTGTTGCTAAAAGATGGCTGTTGCTCTGCACCTTAGGGCACTGCTGCTCCAGTATAGTTCCCTCTCAGCCAACCATCCTCTCCTCACTCCTGTGCCCCAGAGTCAGCACTGACTATCTGAAGTTTAGGCACTGTCCATATTTCTCGATATATCACCCAAGATTCTGGACTCCTGAGGGACAGGCCTCCAGACCTCAGAGTGAAAGTGGAGGGCAGTGCTGGGAGCTCAGAGTTGCAGGTAGAGAATATATACAGTTTTATACAGTTTTATGCCTGGCAGGAGAATGCCATGGCACCCTCGTAGGGGAGGTAGGTCCAGTTTTTAGAGGGTCTCTCCCGTGGCGTGTAGTGGGAGGACCTTTGAACTCTGCTCGTTTGTTTGTGGGGCACTCCAAGCTGTTCTCTTGGGGGAGGGGACTCCCATCCACTTGGTGATAGATTTTGTACTTTCTGTTTGTATCCTGGGCATCGCAGCTCACCTCAGTGGGGTTGATGTGCTTTCTTCAACCTTCTCTCTTGGTGCAGCTCAAATCCACCAGGTTACTTGCTAAATTTCTGTCCTTTAACTCTCCTTCTGGATTGGAGCCTCTGTGGAAAGCTGGCTTCAGTCAGTCATCTTATCTCCGCCCCCCTGAAATGTCTTATTTCAGAACAAAATTTAGTTCATTATATCTGAAACAAGAATCCATGTATTAATAGTTAATCAAAGTATGAGCCTAAATTATTGTATGAGCCTAAATTATTGACACCATTTTGCCATCCTAATGGTAGCTTGTTTATGCATGCAGCAAAAAAGCCTCAAGAGAATGGCAATGAAATTATAACAGGTGTTCCCACAGCTTGTTGAGAACTGAATACTTTTCCTCGAAAGAAATGGTTTGAAGCCTAGAAGAAGTGGTGCAAGGTCTGGTGAATATGGTGAATGACAGAGTTTCCAACTCCAGCTTTCACAGTTTGAACAAGCTTTGTTTTAATGATAGCCTTGTCTTGCAAGAGGATTGGCCTATCTTCATTGGCCAATCTTGATAGCTTAATCACAAGCATCCTCATCATTTCATCCAATTGGTGCAGTAGACATCCTCTGTAATCTATTGACTGGATTTTATGAAGATTTCATGGATAATATCAGCTCTGGACAATCAAACACCATTAGCTTTTTCTGGTGAATATTCAGTTTGGGACTGTGTTTTTGTACCTCATCTTTATCCAAACATTGTGCAAAATGCTTGTGACTGTCAAACAGAATCCAATTTCACCATGTGTAACAATATGGTATAGAAATAGTTTGCCTTTATGTAGTGATGGCAAAGAAAGGCAAGTTTCAAGACTATTTCTCTTCTAACATTAATTTAATCCTGTGGAATCCATCTACCCTGTTTCATTACCTTGCCAATTTGTTCTAAGTGGTCTGATTTCAATGAAATATTAATAGTACATCAACCCTTGCTGCTAAATCACACATAGGTTGTGATTGATTTGCTTCTACTATAACATTCAGCTCATCTTTATCCACCTTGGGCTCAGGTTGCCCAGGTGGCTCATTTTTAAGATTAAAATCACCAGAATAGAACTACTTAAAGTGTCAAGTATTGTGCATTTATTGTCCATATCCTTACCAAGTTCCTTGTTGAAATTTTGAGCTATCTGAGCCGCATTGGTCTCATGATGGAACTCATATTGAAAAATAACAGTTTTTTTTTTCACTTCTCCATGATTTCACAAAAATTTCTCTAAATTTCTTTTAATTAATTAATTTATTTTTATTGTTAAATCATAGCCGTGTACATTTTGAACAATAACCACAACCCAAACATATATGTACATTTGAAAGAATAAGGATCTGCCTTCCCAATTTAAAAAAAAAAAAAAAAAAAAGGAAGAAGTGTCAAAGTGAAATGTCAGAGATATTATGAGAGTGGTAGGGTTGCTCAACAGAGTCACCAAAATAAAGAAAACAAGTAAAGTTTTAATGAGGAAAAGAAAAAGTATTTATTACTAACCTGTACAGCAACAATCTGCGCCCCTTTTTAGTGACTGCAGGTACCACAGAAAACTCAGCCTCTGGGTTTTATACGCAACTTTGAGGAGTATCAGCTGCTTCTTGGAAGTCTTCCAGATTATTAATCAATTCCATTCTCCAAACAGTCCACATGCAAAGTCTTAATAACAACCCACATATAGCTCATTTCATAATATCCCAAGTCAACCATACCCAGATGAATAAAAAAATCCTAACAAAATCTATCACCTACCCTGTTCTTACCTAGCTAACTACCTAACACCATCAACTGTCAATCTTAGTACTTAAGGAAATTGGAGATTTCATACTTTATAGACAGAGTGACCATAAAATTTATGTGCAATTTAAAATAGATAACTATTTTACCTAATAAATAATGATTTCATCTAATAGACAACCATTTTAAATTGCACATGAATTTTATGGCCACCCTGTATGTATATATGTATGCATGGATATATGAAATATATTTAAAAGGCAGAGTCTCACTGTGTCTTCACGCTAGAGTGCATGGCACGATCAAAGCTCCCTGCATCCTCAAACTTCTGGACTCAAGTCATCCTTTGACCTCAGCCTCCCAAATAGTAAGACCACAGGTGCATGCCACCATACTCAGCTAATCTTTTCTCAGTTTATTAGAAATGGGGTTTCACAACATTGCTTATTGTTCTCGAACTCCTCACCATAAACAGTCTTCACTAGAATGACCAAGCCATGATGAGAACTTTGGAACTTCTAGCAACATCTCCCATTCTCCAGGGAGGGGAAAGGAACTGGATATTAAGTTAATAATTGATCATGTCTATGTGATGAAACCTTCATTAAAAATCCCAGAAGTCCAAGGTTCAGAGACCTTCTGGGTTGGTGAACATCCACCTAATTGGGGCATGCTGCACCTCAGTTCCACAAGTGGGCATGCTCCTGGGCTTGTGATTATTCAGACTTTGCCCTGTGTGCCTCTTCTTCTGTGAGTTCATCTGTATCATAGTCTTTATCATAAACCAATAAGTACAAGTGCTTCCCAGACTTCTCTGAGCCATCATAGCAAATTATCAAACATGAGCAGGGGGAGCTGGGATTTTATCATTTGCAGCTAATTTGAACGTAAGTGTAGATGTCCTAGGAACTCACTACTTTAATTGGCATCCGACACTGGGGGCAGTATTGTGGGACTAATCCCTTAACCCTGGGTCTGCTCTAACTCTGGATAGTATCATAATTAAATTGTAGGTCCCCCAGTTATTATCCAGAGAATTAGAGAATTGGTTCATATGGTAAAACACATACATTTCTTACCAGAAGTGCAGTGTTACATACGTGTAGAAAGAAAAAGAGTTGTTTTTCCTATTTAGTGAAAATTAGCTGTATTTTTGTGCAGTAAAGAGTTAGCTTGGCAGGCTTGAGTTGTTTTGTCATTGCAAAGAAAGGACTGGCCCTTGATAAGCTCCTGGTTGATAAACATGTGAGACTTGGAATATCGTGCCTGGTAAGGGTACTGTGTATGTCTGAGGCTTCCGATAGTTTATGCTCACAATGTAAACATACAGTGAACACTTGTTCTGTATGCCTGAGGCTCTGAGCCATGCCCTATCTCTTTGGCCTCCTGGGAGCTAAAGACTGAGTAGCTGAAGTCAGTCAGGCAAGCACACAATCACATGTCTAATGCCCCTCCAAGAAAACTCGGGACACAAGACTCAGGTGGACTTCTCCGGATGGAGATGCTTTCTGTGTATTACTAATAGAACTAAGCACATTTCCACGTGACTTTTTCCAGTGAATTGAGCCCAAGGTTGGTCTTGAAGGCCCCCAACAGAATTAAAATGAAATGTGCTAACATTTAAACTTCATAACTCAGTGAACAAATATTTTCCAAGTGACCAATGAACAATGCTATAAAATTATGCATGGATAAATAATCCACAAAATGCAAAATAGACGATGAATTTTAATGTAGCAGAGTAAAAGGAGTTTACCAGTGTGGGTTCAGATTCTACTTTTCAACTAACCTCTAAGAAACTATTACCAACTGCTGAGTTTTAGCATAAATTTAAGAAAAATATTCACTATTATCTAAAAAGGATATTATCTTACCCATGTCTTTTCTGTCTACAGATATTTATGAAGTCACAATTTCTTCATATATTTCAACCAAACCATTATGCTGGAACAAATTGAAATCAGAAGAAAACATGAGAATCCAGCTATTTTCTATTAATCCATAGGTTAATGAAATTTTCAAAAATAACAAACATTCCACTATTCTTAACTATTTTATTTCCACAGTTCCACTATTCTTACTATTTTACTTCCTGTCTTAGAAATATATTTTTATAAAACATATTGTTCATGTTAACAAATAATATTTATATTTTAAAAATCATTAATAACCATTTTAAAATTTTCTCAATACTAAAGCTAAATATGACATATAGTAACAGATATAACTCATATGAAAAAAATGTTCTTATAATAATTTTTTAAGAGCATATGGGAGTGTTAAGAACAAAATATTAGGGAATCATTGGTATTATGGTCAAGTGTGTTCTTTCTCCTGCTTCTTCTAGGTTACTATAACCACTGGTTTAGGGGAGCCTACGTAGGGAAGAGATTTATCTCTCACTGTTCAGGGAAAACTCAAACTGCTTTTCCTCTGCTTTCACATGACAATCTACACAGAAGAATTGTGTGACTCCAAAATATGTGGCGATTTCTCACTACCTGCAAGCAAGCAATCAGCTCTGTAGTAGAGACCAGCTAGGTATCCTCCAATTGAATTCTAACACATATACTTGGAGATGAAATCAGATCCCATGGTGATAGACTCAATCTTGGAGGTTCCCTTCTCCCCTTTCACACAAAAATTGCAAGTCTGGGCCTCCAGAACTTCTGACCAACTGGCTTCAAGTTGGAGTTCCCACAACCCATTTTGTGGCAGGATCAATTTGCCAATGTGGCTTATGAAACTCAGGGAAACACATTTCCTGGTTTATTGTAAAGAATCCCTTAAAGGAAAGAAGTAAACAGCCAGGTGAAGTGCTATGCAGGGTGAAGTCTCTAAGGGTCCTCAGTGTGGTTTTTTATCCCCTTCTGCCCTCCTGGCACATGGATGAGTTCTTCTTCATCACCCTAAAAGCTCCCATGTGTTCAGTTCTCCCAAAGTTCTCCCAGCTCTGCCCTTTGGGCCTTTTATGGAGAGTTCATTAGTTGTCCATGATTGAAGCATGTGATTCCACAAGAAGGGTCTGATCTAAACCCAGGAAGTCCCATCTGTTCACATTCCTCTTGGCCTCTCTCTGCAGCATCCTTTCTCCAGGGCTTGGGGCAGGAGCCTCTTTGGAGTGCAGGTCTTACAATCCAGGATCAGATTAGAGTCCTGACTTGAGCAGGTGAAAGGAGGCCAGGAGAAGGTCAGAGAGAGATTCTATCTTTGAGGCCTAAATGTTTCTAACACTATAACAAAAGACTGTAACAAGGAATGTGGGAATTGGAATTATGGGTCAGGAACTGTGGATAATAAATATAATAATATTACCCTTACTTAACTTGCTCTGATGCAGTCTTTCAGACTTTTTTGTTGTTTTTCTCTCTTTTTCTGGCTAACACTAGAGCTTCTGTTGACAGCTTGTGTGGTAGGTATCTAAATGCTTATTCTCTCTTGGAGTGCTTGTTTTATTTCAGGAGTACAGGGTACACAATGTCAAGCACCAAGGCAGACAGCCTTTCCATGTCTGTGTCTTTGGGGCCACCTGTTCCTTCCAGCATGCTGTTTGGTGCGTGTACACGTGCTTCTTCTGATCCACCTACTTCTGGCCCCAATATGGTCCTCCTGCTTTGTCCTTAGACGTGTGATATCTTCTAAACCACATTTTCCAACTTTAACTTCCACCTTTGAGTAAATACTACATAGTCTCTTTCTTTTGAGGTCTCCTTGCCTAGCACAAAAGCCTCTTGGGAGAGTTAAAGTCTAGTTGGATTAAGAAGTTCTTTAGGACCACGTAACTCTGAGTATAAGCTTTGTGTCCTTGCCGCATCAGTTGTTAGTGGTGACAGATCCACTGCTTCCTAAGAACAGGAATACCAAAGATCTTTTTTTTTTCCCCCTTTCTTTCCCCCCCCCCAGTTGATCTCAACCTCTTGGGTGGTTTCTTTGGGACCCCTACAACTCACTTAGAGAGCTCTCCCTAAGGAGGAGAAAAGATAAAAGCCTCCAAGCTTCTGACTCAGCGTTGTTATTACTACTTCTCTTTCTCTTTCCAGTCATCTTTATAGAGACCAGAAAAGAGGTGGGGGAGGACTAGCAGAGATGCTTGGGTCTAGCGGAGTGGGTTCTCCTAACTTTTAGGAAATCCAATGGAAGATATCTGGCCCTAGTTGTTTGCAGCTCCCTTTACATTTAACATTCTTAGATCCTTTTTGGCCTTGGCTTTGGTCTCACCAGACAATTCCCAGCAAGTGTCGTTCAACATTCTGCCATATATGTAAGTACCTGAGTGAACATTCCAAAGACATACATGGATTTTGAATTGTGAATTACATGCATAGCATGAAATAAATTTAAAAAAGTGTGTATATATATATATCCTCTTAGCTAGACTTCTTTGTAGGAGGCTAACGAATAGAAACCATCTATCAGAAAAAAACATTTAAAGTGATCCTGATAGATCTAACTAGATTGCTGATAGACTTAAATTTTTCAAAGAGTAATCTACTACCATTTTAGGTCAACCTAACCAATAGTTACAGAGCATCTGAAAAAGAAGTAAGCTATAATTTTTTGCCTCAAGAAGCTTGGCCCTTCAGAGGAAATATGTGTAATCAGTTTACTCACTTGAAGCAGGTTGCACAAGTTAAAACGGAGGAACTGTGGAAACATACAGAAGTATAGAATAAGTTTCAGCTGTACAGTAGGGAAAGACTTCACCTGGGAAGTTTGAGTTGACTTGAATGATTAAAAATGAGATTTGGCCAGGTGAATATAGTTGGTCTCCCAGGCAACATGGATCGCAATAACATGCAAATAAGGCAAGCTTCTCTGCCATTTCAGGGAATTAAGTTACTGTGACTTAAATTACTTAGTAATGAACACCATTATTTTTTAATAAACACAGAACTACATAAATAAAATACCCAAGAACCACATATAGTGTAATTTTTCAAAGTGTTGCCATGAATACTTGCCTTTGGGGAAGTTTTTTCATTAAAAAAGTATAAATAATTTTCTTAGCTTTTGGCAATTTATTTTGTAATTAAAATTATAAAATCACGCGCAACTTATTTTCACAAATACTGTGTACCTGTTTCCTCATTTTCTTTTGTCAAGAATTTAAATTTTACTTCTTGTTTTGTGAAAGTCAACTGTGAAACTGCAAATAACAGTTTTAAATAAGAAAACAGAAAATGGCAAAATCTGCACTTATTAACTATGATCATTATTATTAAAATGATCAGAAAGGATATTGGTTGCCAAAATACATAATTTTCTAGACTTGTGTTAAAATATCCCTCTTGTCTAAGATATCAAGTTGACTTCTGCTAAGTTCGACTCACATCTATCTAGAATTGTGGAAGATGAGTTTGTGCTCTGCTTTGGTTAAAAAAGTGTAATACTCATCTGGGGGAGGTTGGAGGAAGAGATGGTAGGGCCATGGGAACCAACTGAGGCACCTTCTCCCCCAAAAGGAAGATTGATCCTCAACAAAAAGTTTCAACAAAGCCTCAGGCAGATTTGAAATAGGATGGGGCCCATATGGTAGGAGTCCAAAAGGTAGGCAAAGAGCTACAGATCACAGTGGCTTCATTTCTAATGTAGTAGTATTTCTAATGATTACCTTAAACCAAGTATCAGATGTCTATACAGTACATTTCACTAGCAAATAATAAAAATACAATAAAATAAATAAATCCTCACCCCTTACCAACTGCGGACAATTCCAGAATAAACAAATATAAAACCTTCTTTTCTAAGCTGACTCCTATAAATACACAACCCACCCCAGAGAAATAAAAACTACCTTACGAATTAAAAGGACAGCTTTCTGTATTTTCCATCTCAGAGTCTTTAAATACATGATGGTTATTTGAAAAATTCATAAAGTTCTTATAAACAGTTTTCAAATAGTCTATGTCTCCTTTGGCTTACATTTGAAACCTATTTATAGATTTGTGTATGTTACTTTTTATTTTTCATAGCTGGGATTCTAATATAGTGCTTGGGATACTCCAGCTAATATTCCCTTGTAGACATTTATTAAATTTTCATTTTGTTTTCTCTTTGGATCTGTTTTCAGTTGGCAAGTTTTTCAAAGAAGTATAAATGGGCTGACTTGAAAAGGAAAAAAAGCCATCATCAAAATCCATCAAGAAAATTGCTTGAGCCATGGGTAGGTAGCAATCATTTCATATCAAGGCACACAAAATTGAAATGCATTTGTCTATATCATCAGCACGAGGGCAGCTAACTTAGAAATTGAGTAAACCCATGTAGCAAAGTCAGCAGTGATTAAACAAAGCAGGTTGGTTCCTCTTCCCCTCCTAGCTGTAATAGTAGGTAGCCCAATGTACTGATCTATTAAAATTTGAGATAAATAATCCAGTTGACATTTAACCAGAAACTTCTTGGAGTCAAAGACCTGTGTGCTTGTTACTCCCACGTCCTCAGCACCTAGAGCAGTACCAGGTATTCATTAAGTGCTCAGTACATATGCTGTCTGTTTCAAATTTAATTACATGTAATACAAGAGGCTTCCTCCTGTTCTTTTTCTCTTCCAACCTGACATGAAACCTCTTACAAATGTGAATGTTGTAGATTGTTTTTCTCACTTTACGTTTCTGGAAGCAAATTCAGGTATGCACAAGCCAGTTAGTTTTGTTTAAGTGGGTTAGGATTAGCATGAAAATATTTATTTATTTACTACTTTTGTTTGTTTGTTTTTCTCTCTGACCAGACTCTTGATGAAGCGCTGGAAATTCAAAGGTAAATAGGCCCTGAACTTTGTCTTTCAGTGGAGACGAATGAAATAAACAAATAATTACAGTGCAAAATGGAAAGTATACTGGCTGACTGCAGAAAAGAGCATGCAACAGGCAAAGAAAACAAATTGGCTAATGGCTCTTGGAATCAGAAGAGGCTTCCTGAAACAGGTGTGGCCTGTGTATTCCTTGGAGGGTGAAGTGGAGATGTTAAAACTTTTGGTTAAATTAGTTGCCCACACAATACCCTGCATAATCTTGAGAAGTGGGGAGTTTTCTGCCTTCTCGATTAGAGACAATTTGATCACATCTAAACGTGTATTTAAAAAGGGATAATTTAACCCAACTTCAAAGATCCTTTGTGTTGGGATCCTAAGAAAATAAATAAAACCACATCATTTGCTGTTTTAAAAATGTGGTAGGTGACTACCATAATGTAAGTTATTATTGAGAAAATTAGCTGGATCATACATTAAATATGCCTCTAAAATATAATTTCAAAGTAATATAAGACTATTAAGAAAGACAGTTATGTTAAAACTGAACCTTTCCGTTGGTGTCATAATTTCTGTTCTCCTGAACATTTTCTTTTCACAGTGAAAATATTGTAGAGAATTTAGCGTCTAGGAAGACACCTTCCTTTTAATCAATTTGATGCTGACTGCCCTCTCCTACTCATAGTTAACATCTGTTACCCATAATTAATTGTCATCACTAATGAGACAAGCACGCTCTCAGCACAAAGTGAGTCTGTTATTTTATGGAGAAGCTGGATGTACCGAGGAGTTTTCATTTTGTCACCTTTCTCATGATAAAATATTTCGAAGGATTCTCTGACTATTGAAGAGTTCCTCCCCATCAATGTGCGTGTTTTACTGAGGACTGGAGATCCCTCACTCCCTTGTAGTAGCTAACTTTGAAGAGAACAGGTGACTACAATGGTTTCGGAAGCTTCAGTGGAACTTTCTTCCTTTACATTTAAGGTTTGTCTTTTTAATTCTGGATCCATTAAAAATTTAGGACTATTTAAAAATCAGAATTAAATGTAGTAATGTTAATTCTGCTTTTCTTAAATTCTTTTCCTCTTCTAGTTTAATTTGTACTCTGCTTTTTAGTATGAAAAATTACATTTTTTTAAACCGGGAAATGTTTCTTACTATTTTGCGTGTTGCTGTCTTGCTGGTGTATTTTTAGTATTTTTAGTAAGCAAGACTAGGTGTACTGCTCAAAAATTCTGACTTAATATATATGATACAATTGTTTTCACTGGAAAGACATAGCCTAAAGAGGCCAGCAGGGACTGCCAGGTTAAAAAAAGAAAAAGACCTGAAGCTTTTAAAAATTAGTAGAAATCTTGTTAACATTTCTTAGCATTTCTTTTTAGAAAGTATTATTTCTTAAGAATAATATTCAACTATAGTATGGATGTCTTGCTGGAATTTTTTTTTCTTTCCCAGAGAAGTTGGGGGTGAGATTAAACAAACCTGGCAAAATTAAGTGAGTTAGAATTACAAGGGTACCAGGGAAAATCAATATGCATAATGAAAGAAAGTTATTTAATAGCAGTGATTAGAGAGATTTCTTTGTTGAGAAAGAAATGCTAGAATCCTCTGAAAGCAGACACCAAGGTAAGATTAACCTTGTAAACATTTTATTACGCAAAACAACTGTTAGGAAAAATTAGGGTAAATATGGAGGAAGTCTGGGAAGGCTGAACAAGCTTTTAGATCACAGTGAAAATCTGACCCTGAAAAAGGAGAGGGAGGAAAGTTTTTTGAGAAGCAATGTCATGGAGAAGCATCCTTGACTACAGACTAGGGAAGGTTCGGCAGGGTTGTCAGGCTGTCTTCAAGTCAGAGTCCATTGTCAGAGCAGTCCTGCTTCCTATAGTTCTCCCAGCATCAGTCCTGCCTCAGTACCCCTGCTGCCATTGTTTATTTAATGTCTTTTCCAAGGTGGATGCTTTTTGATGGACATTAACATGCAATCTAAAAGTATTCAATCTTGGTGCTCACTTGCTTATATCAATTTGCATGTGTCTTCCCCAGACTTTTGTCTCTACTTTTTTTTTTTTTTTCTATTATTTTACCATAATGCCAGGACACTGCTCACTGTGCAAGAATATATATCTATATTCTCAAATTGGGCCACCACTTTCCGTCTCCCAGGCCCACAGGCCCTCCCTAGTTCTCAAGTACATAAATAAGATGGGATCAGGCGTTAGCCATCACCTTACCTGTTCCCCTGGAGTCCTCACTCTAATAGTGAGCCATCTTCGTTCTTGGGATCTCCCAGATCAAGGTAAACTTACTCCTTTTGTTTAATAATCCTCAAAATATTTGCTTTATTCACTTTTTATTCAATGTATGGTCATTTAGTAAATAAATGCCTTTGTGAAAAGGTTGGGGATTGTCATACTATAAATTCGTCATGGTGTTGCCTGGTTCTTCCTCCTGAGGACCCAGGTACTTCTTTAGTCTTGGATCATAAATGGGAACTGAACGAGGGAGTGAGATTTTGTATTTGCACGACCACCTTCACTCCCTCTTTTTCTCCATTTCTGCTCCTCTTTCTCTTCTCCTTCCTTCTCCCTTTCCCTCTTCTTCTTCTTCTTGTGTTAATCACCTTATCTGTGCCTGTCTATTTTACTCTTAGCTCCACTGTATTTTCAAGTTAACTTTACTGGATTCTGGGAGTGAAGACTTACCACTTGGTCTCAATTATGTCAAGAGGTCCATGGTACTTATGCACAAGCCCAGCTGGATCCTGGAACTATCATTAACCTGCAGAGGATAACTGCCGCTAAACTTCCTAGTGATGCTGGTGTCCACTCACCCAAGCATTACTGAGGGTTTGTGTAGAAGCATTGCCCTCTGGGTCCTCTTGGGGAACATACTCCCCTGATGGGTCTTCTGCACTTACTTAATGCATCCATTTCGGCCTGCCTACTTTCCTCAGCCTCTTTATTTTTCCTCTGCCTCTGCCAAGGCAAGTGGAACATTTCTACAATACTGAAAGTTGGCCATTGTTTTTCCCTCCAGGGTTCTAAAAGCCACTCCAAGAGCAATATCTTCACAGCCTCTTGTGTCATGTGGCCTAAAAATTGCCCTGAAGCTGCTAGAATTCCTGTCTATCCAGTCTTACATTTCACTGTCTTAACAAAGTACATCCAAAATCAAATCCTTGGAGCACTTTTCTGGTGGCTGCCAGAGCATCTGGCTATGTTTTATTTTTGCAATTTCTGAAGAATATAGTTTCTTTTCTGTGCTAAACTTAGGCTGAGCAGGTACCCAGAAGGGTATGCATGGAGTTTATGAAGAGGAGGGCAGCTCTTTAGCTACGTCTTGCCTTGATGAGGAGAGGTTGGTTTCCTCAGCTTTCGCCAGAACAATAGGAATGCTATCTTCTGATACTGAGAAGTTCCTCAGCAGTCCCATGGAGTTCAACATTGATTAAAGAGTAAACATTTTCAAAGGTTTCCATCAAGATGTTTCTGCACCATGCCTTGGGACCCAGGTTTCTCCCCCACCAGGTCCCTTTCTTCCACACAACAGACCTGCCTGGCTAAGCACTCAAGCGTCCCCAGAGCTCTGCAACACTAACAATTAGGTCTTCAGAGTCAGAGATAAGCATCTCTTTGTGAGCTACCAGGAAGGTTTTCTGGCTCCTTCACTTAGTCATTATGTGCTTATTATTAGTTCTGCACCTCTCATTATCTTTCTGCCTGGCCTCAGATCAGCTTTGCAGTCATCAGTCAGCTTGGTTCTCTTCCTTCTCTTCTTAGGCATTGTGCCCATAATTTTCAAATGTCTGTATCATTGTACCTGGCACAGAATTCCTCTCTGCTGCTATACTCTCCTAGAACACCATTAGCAAATTTTTCAGGAAATATGCAGCCAATTGTGCCAGGATGTGTTCTGACACCCCACTTACCAACCCGATGGGTGCTCTCCCAGGTAGTGGCTGAGCCAGTCCTAAATCCTCATCTTACTGCTTATTTTCTTTGACAATTCCTGGTATCAGTTGTGTTAATACAGTTTTTGCAGTGTGGGAGGGGAGCTGCAACACCGTGGACAGAGAATTCCCTAAGTAGGGACTTTCCCTGACTGCCTGAGGTCTGGAGAAGAAGGCAGAGTTTTTGTGAAAAAATCTGCTGAGATCAGGAGGATCCCATATCAGCCTGCAGGGAGGCAGGGAGGTGCCACCGGGATTTGAAATCTCAGGAGGTTTTTATTAAGATTTTAGGGCATGTGTTTACAGAACGAAGAAATAAAGAGTTAATAGTCTCCTGACTCAATCATGTGGGTGGTCTTTTGATTACAGAAAAGGTCATCTTGGTGGAGGCACTAACTCATAGAACTATTGTCAAGGGCAGAACTAAGTAAGTAACAAAGTTGCCTTAGAGGATGGGAGGGGACTGGTTATAGTTATAGCCTTCAGAATAGATAGTCTCTTCTCAAGGGTAATTTTTAATCCCCTTCTAACTCTGCTGATGTCCTGTTTCTCTTAAGCTGTTAAATTTTACTCAGATGTCCCCATCCTAGTTTTCTCTCTATTCTTATGAATATTCTGACCCCCTTGCCACTGTAGGTGTGTTGAACAGTGAAGGGGCTGAGGCCCAGCCTATTTCCCCACAAGTTTTCTGAAATGTCCAGTTGCATTACATATCTAACCACAGTCCAGGTCCTCTGAGAAACAGGACAGGATTAGACATGCATTGATTTTATTAGGGGGGAAACTTGTTAGAGAAAATCGGGTGTCAGAGAAGTCTAAAAGAGTTCTGAAACCATAAGACAAATCTATCAAGTGGAAAGAAGGAAGGAAGGGTGGGTGGAAGAACTCCAGTCAGCTGTGCAGTCTATTAAAGATTCTGCAAGCTTATCAGAGTTCTCAGGCCAAAACCCCATGTTTCTCAGCATCTGATCTGCCTTCATACACCTGCTACAATCAGTCATTGATTGGGAGAAGCTCCTGGGACCCAGTATGTTCTGATCCCAGATACGGTGGTGGATTTCAGAACACAGCAGAGGGAGTTCACCCTTGGTCAGTTTTTGTTGGAAGTCTGTGACTTACTTTCTCATGACCACCCCAACTAAAAAACGCAAATTCAAGACAGTGATAATATTGGGTCCTGATTTGGTGTTCACTCTTGTGAAAATCAAAATAAGTGTGGTGCTTTGTTGATTGTGAAGAGATCCACTTGAATGAAGGATTTGGTTCTTAATAATTTCGTACCAGAACAGACACCTTCACTGAAGACTTTGGAATCATTAAGCGTAAACTTCTCTATTTACAGGAGGTTAATTTAACCAAATAATGTGTTGATGTAAGGGTAGAAGGGATTATGTAGTATAGAATTTGCACCAAACATGTCTTCACAAGGCAGCATAATGTGCACCTTTAAACAAAGTTAAACAGGTTTCTTTTTAACTTCAGCAATCTTTATTATTCAAAGAAACATTTTGCAAATTAATTACCCTACTTTAGATTAATTAAGTATATGGCATTGACCAGAGTTTTAATGACATAATACATAATATAGAATCCATAATATTTACTTACTGCTAGAGTTTATAGTGGGGGTTTTTTTCTTGCCACGTTTTTCAGTAAACTTAGTGTGAATTTTGTTGGGATAAAAAATTATCTCTCCAGAGTGGCTTAGAAATATGTGTTTAAAAATAAGGTGTGAGATTAGCAGTGCTGTGCTTCTGTATAACTGATTGCGCAAGCCTGTTTTAAAGCATCATCTTAACATGTGCCTAGAAGATAAATTTTATTGCTGATGGTCGTTGAACACATCTTAGCCTCAAAACATGCACCTCAATCAAATATCACTTTAAAAATTGGCATATTTAAAGTTTTTAAATTACTTTTGGTTTTGTCTTTTTGTAGTTTAAGTATTCAGAAGACTTTGAAAATTACCAGAAACATATATGTCCCAGCCCCTAATATTCGCATAACTTCTCAAGAAAACTCATTTTTTACCAATTATTCAGCCAACTATAGTAGTTGTTTAAGTAATAAACAGCTGAGGTAGTAACCAGATCTTCAACAATGAGATGTTTATAAGCTGGGAAATAGGAAACTATTGAGAGAGGGGACACTGAACAGGGAAGCAATTTCTGTGATTTTTAGGATTTGGCTTTTAAATTGTTGGGAATAAATGGTAGATTATATTTCCTTTTTTTTTTTTTTTGTTGTTGTTGTTGTTGTTGCAGTTTTTGGCCAGGGCCAGGTTTGAACCCGCCACTTCTGGTATATGGGGCCAGCGCCCTACTCCTTGAGCCCACCCCAATAGTAGATTATATTTCTTTTTTTGTTTTTGTTAGAGACAGAGTCTCACTCTGTTGCCCTTTGTAGAGTGCTGTGGCATCACAGCTCACAGCAACCTCTAGCTCTTGGTCTTAGCTGATTCTCTTGCCTCAGCCTCCCAAGTAGCTGGGACTACAGGTGCCTGCCACAATGCCCAGCTATTTTTTTTTTGTTGCAGTTTGAACCCGCCACCCTCAGTATATGGGGCCTGTGTCCTACTCACTGAGCCACAGGCACTTCCCTAGATTATATTTCTTTCATAGAGAGAAAATGTACCTTTTTCAAAAAAATTTATTATTAAATCATAGCTGTGTATGTCAATGCAATCATGGGGTACCATACACTGGTTTTATATACCATTTGACACATTTTCATCACACTGGTTAACATAGCCTTCCTGGCATTTTCTTAGTTATTACGTTGAGACATTTATATTCTACATTTACTAAGTTTCACGTGTACCCTTGTAAGATGCATCGCAGGTGTAATCCCACCAATCACCCTCCCTCTGCCCATCCTCCCCCCTCCCTCCACTCCCTCTCCCCCTTCCCCATATTCTTAGGTTATAACTGGGTTATACCTTTCATGTGAAAGCCATAAATTAGTTTCATAGGAGGGCTGAGTACATTGGATACTTTTTTCTTCCATTCTTGAGATACTTTACTAAGAAGAATATGTTCCAAAATGTACCTTTAAACAGCCTACCCTGCACAAATCTTTCATTGCTGTAAGATTCTTTAGAATTATGGTGTCTCCAAAGTGATTTATTACTAGATGAACTAAGCCACATAAGTCAACATTATCTTGAAGTTCAAACACATCAGATAAGTGGAACCTCTATATAACATCAAAGGAGTTGTAAAGAACAACTCAGGAGAATTAAAAGATGTCCTTTGATTTGATCTATGTGTATACATGACACTATGCCTGACTATTCTAATTATAATCACTATGTTATACAGAATTTGATTAATCATAAAGTAGAACTTCTGTCAAGGTTATTATATTTTTTTCCTGTTACTAAATGATTCTAGTCATTAAAACCTGATACAGCGTACTGGGGGCTCTGAGGATAAAAAACACCTTCTAAGAATAAATAACATTTTTATTTGTAAAACTCCAAAAAAGCCATACAGAGGCTGTGTACTATTTTGAGTGGTTTTAAAATATTCCATCAAGAATTTTTAAAGGTGGCCCTAAATTCCCAAACCCCAAACATATCCACCTCAAAAACATACTTACCGTTAAAAGGAGAGTTCATGGAAATAACACACAAATGTGAATGAATTGAGTTCTGATTTACCCAAACTACCTGATTTTTTTAGGAAGGATTTCAGACCTGCAAGGACATTTCTGAGGACACAGCTAGTTATACATCTTTCCGATTAAAACATTAAACAAAAGTCATGTTTTTTTTCCCCCAGTCTGTGCCCTAGCATTAGAGAAGAAAATGTCACTTTCTGACTGTCTTCCTGTCACATTTTTCAGAGACTCAGGCCTCTCGCTGTATCATTAACCAAAGAGAATAGCAAAGGGGACATCAATGAATACTATCTTTAAAAAAATTAATTATTGGTATTCCTTACAATCATTCCTGAAGTCTTCAAACAGCACACGACATCTGACATTTCTTTGTCTTCTTCCCAGTTGACCAGAGGCCCATAACATTTTTCAGTGCAGATATCAAAGGACCATCAGGGGCATGAATGGTTTATTCAGGTGTTTTGAAAACCACCAACTCCAACTCCCAATAGGAAGCTGAGGTCTCTGGTATACTTTATGTGGTTATTTATGTATTTATTTATTTAATGTTATAACACTATGTGCGAAGATGGTACAGTTATTTTTGTTACATGGATAGCTTGTATGTTTAAGTCAAGGCATTTGTGGGCCTGTCATCAGAATAATGTTCATTGTACCCAATAGATAAATTTGTATTCTTCAGCCACCTCCCTTTTCGATTTCTGATGTCCTTTATGTCTCATTTAGCTCCCACTTATTAATGAAAATAAGCTATATTTGTTTTCTATAACTGAGATACATCAGTTAGGATAATGGTCTCCAGTTCCATATAAGTTGCAAAAGACATTATTTTATTCCTTTTTATGGCTCAGGAGTACTCCATGGCGTGTGTGTGTGTGTGTGTGTGTGTGTGTGTACACATGAGCTTACACATGTACACTTCACATTTTCTTTACCCACTCATGGGTTGATGAACACTAAGGCTAACTCCATAACTGTGCCATTGTGAATTATTCTGCAACTGACATTAGACACATTAGTCATTTTACTAACTCACAAGGTGAGTTTCTTGTAAAATGACTTCCATTGGGTTGATAAAAAGTAGTAGGATTGGTGGCACCTATGGCTCAAAGGAGTAGGGCGCTGGCCCTATATGCTGGAGGTGGCGGGTTCAAACCCAGCCCCTGCCAAAAACTGCAAAAAAAAAAAAAAAAAGTAGTGGGATTACTGCGTCAAATGGATGGTACCTCTATGTTTATTTATTTGAGGAATCTCCATACTGTTCTCCATAGAGGTTGTAGTAATTTGCAAATTTGCAGTCCCACCAATGGTTTATAAGCTTTCCTGTCTCCCTGCATCTAGGCCAGCATCTGTTGTATTTTGACTTAATATTGGCCATTTGGACAGGGATAAGGTGGTATCTCCATGTAATTTTAATTTGCATTTCCCTGATGATTAGTGTTGTTAAGCCTTTTTTTCATGTGTTTGCTGGGCATTTATCTATCTTCTTCTGAAAGACTTATGTTCATGTCATTTGCCAACCCTTAATGGAGTTCTTTGATTTTGTCTTGCTAGTTTGTTTAAATTTATTCTGGATTTTTCATATTAATCTTTGTTAACCGTAGAGTTTGTGAATATTTTCTCTCATTCTGTGGGTTGTCTATATCCTGTGACTATGTCCTTTGCTGTGCAGAAGCTTTTAAATCTTATTGGCTCTCACTTATCTATTTTTATTGTTGTCGTATTGGCCTTTGTAGCCTTATCCATAAATTCTTTTGCCAAGGCTGTTGTCTGGAAGAGTTTGTTTTTTGCTTTCTTCCAGGATTTTTATGGTTCCATGTCTTAAATTTAAGTCCTGTACATCTTTTCTGTGGATTGTGAGATGGAGGGGTCTTGTTTCATTTTTCTGCATGTGGCTAGACAATTTTCCCAGCACTATTTATTGAATAAGGCTTCCTTTCCTCAGTGTATGCTGTTGTCTGCTTTGTTAAAGATCAGTTTGTAGCTATATGGTTTAATTTCTGGGTTTTCTATTATATTCCATTGATTTCCATATTTTTTCCATAGAAGTGGAGGTTTTGGTTTTGGTATGGTATAAGCAAAACTATGCTGTTTAGGTTGCTATGGTTTTGTAGCATAATTTGAAGTCAGGTAATGTTATGTTTCCAGATGCTTTGGCTATCCGGGCTCTTTTTTGGTTCCTGATGACGTTAGAATTGCTTTTTCTAGATCTGTAAAATGTAATGTCACCATTTTGACAAGGATTGCATTGCATCTATTAATCACTTTTGGCAGTATGGATATTTTAATGTTGCTGATTCTACCCAACTATGAGCATGAGATGTCTTACCATTTGTTTGTGTCATCAACAATTTCTTTCCTCAGTGTTCTGCCATTCTCCTTGTAGAGATCTTTCACCTCCTTAATTAAGTATACTCATAGGCATTTTGTTTTCTCTGTAGCTATTATAAATGGGAATGAGTCTTTTATTTGATGCTTAGCTTATCTGTTATTAGTATGTAGAAATGTGATAAGTTTACATACCTGGATTTTGTTAGCTGAGATTTTGCTAAACTTATTAATTCTAGGAATCTTTGGAGGAATCTTTCGGTTTTTCTAGATTCATGATCACAGCATCAGCTAACAGGGATACTTTGACTTCCTTTTTTCTAAGTTTATTTCTTTTTTTGCCTTATTTCTCTGGTTGGGACTTTCATTACTATGTAGAATAGAAGTGGTGACTGTGGGTACCCTTGTCGGATTCCAGGTATTTAGAGGATACTTTCATCTTTTCTTCATTCAGTAGGTTGTTGGCTGTGGGTTTGTCATATATGACTTCTATAA
This sequence comes from Loris lydekkerianus, assembly GCA_963574355.1. Taxonomy (NCBI): domain Eukaryota; kingdom Metazoa; phylum Chordata; class Mammalia; order Primates; family Lorisidae; genus Loris; species Loris lydekkerianus. Next base: position 24,124 of record CAUYPK010011998.1, on the reverse strand, counting down.
TGTTGAGCTTTGTTCAGTCATGCCTTGTTTGATGGGGGTTTTTATTATGAAAATGTGCTATATTTTTAAAGATACTTTTATTTAAAAATTTGTAAACTTTAAAAAAATGTCAAACCTACAAAAGAGTTGCATAACTAGGAATAGCACAAAGAACACCTATATACCTCTTACCCAGATTTATCTATTGTTAACATTTTACCATTTTCTCCATAATAAGCTATTTCTACCTCATTTTCTTTATTAAGAAGTAATCAAACTTACATGGGACATCTAAAAAACTTGACCTCATAGAGAGTGGAAAGGTGCTTACCAAGGAGTGAGGTGGTTGGGCGTGGTGGGGTTGGAAGGATGTTGGCCAAATGATACAAAATTTAAATTTGACAGAAAGGATAAATCAGAAGATCTATTGTGATTATAATTAATACAAATATACTTTATTCATGAAAAATGCTATGAGAGTGGATGTTAACTGTTCCAACCACAAAAAACTATGTGAGGTAATGCATTTGTTAATTAGCTAAGTTTAACAATTTTTACTTTATGTATATTTCAGAATCTCATATTGTACATTATAAATAATGCAATTTTATCTGTCAATTTAATAAAATAATAAAACAAAAATAAAATGAAATTACATATAAGTATAATGTGCACATATAACATCAATACATATAAGCATGAGTACATATAAATTTCAATATATAATATATCAAATTTCAATTTTATAGACATATAAGTATTCAAAATTAAGATGAATAAAACTTTCACTTTCATGAAGCTACAATTAAAAGTATTTACAGGTCCTTGAAAAACCTTAATAATATTATTGGCCTAGAATAAAACATTTTCATAGAAATTACCATTTAAGCTTAAATATTTAGGAATTAGAAATGTGAGCCAGATGCTAAGGTTTTCCATTAACTTGTGGGATTGGCCAGGAAGTCAGAAATGGGAAGGGACCAAGTGGGAGATACGGATGGTGTAGCCAGATGGCTGAGGGTCACAGTAAGGGGATGACACTGGAGCAGTAGGAATAGGCTAGGAAGACACTGGGGGCACAGATGTTTCTGATCATCTCCCAAGCCACACATTTTAGAAAATCAGCAGCATTTAACATAATAGAGCTTCTGGGGAGATAGCAAGATGGACAGACTATTTTATCAATAGCTGGTCTATTTTCAAGAAAATACAAGGTTGGTGAGCAGTGGCATGTTCAGGTCAGAGAAGTTTAAAGTATAGTGTGGAGGATAAGTAAGGATGGCTGAATGAGGAGCATTGCAGGTTCACCTGTTTTCAAACTAATTTTAAACAGAAATCACATATAAAGTCTCCAGTTTGAGCCAGAAGTTTAGAGAATCATACAGGCAAAGAATCCTAGCAGAAATAAATGTGTCATCTGACGAGACTGGGGCGGACACAGGCAAGAAGTCTCTGGGCTTCACACACTGGCCTGTGAACCTATGTGGGTGAAGCTGGAGTCTGCATCTGTCTGTTGTTACCTTTAGTTCCTTCCTCTTAGCTTCCTCTGGATGCTAAGTGCCAACCCACTGCCCTCTCCACCCTCTGGTACTACAAATGAGATAGCCAATGACACTGTCATTATTTTTTCCTTTCCATGAGTCATATTACAGTATAGCTAGATATATATCCTTTGCTCACAACTCAGTGTGAAAGTCAATGAAATCCTTCAACCTGTGGACATGCTTCGATTGAGATATTCTGTCTTCTACTTGGACATAATTAGAGTCTCTCCGTCATCCTTTCTATCTTTTATGACCTTTCATTACTCAAGGTTAAATTCTCTTTTTTCTTCATTATTTCTTTCTACCTTTTACCTCCACTTTGAGATTATTTTCCCTCTTTTACATTATGACTCAACGACGTCATCTTCAACTTCAGTTTATCCAGTGAATTGCTAAACTATGGGCAGTTATGTTAACCTGAGTAGTGTGCTGCCCCTCAACTTTTATAAGTTCTATTGGGAGTCTTTCCAAGTGGGACCAGCAGTAGTCACTGGCATGTGTTCCATCCACGCTGATGGACATTCCCAGATGGTGAGATAGATGATCAGTTCCCATCTGTTTTGAGCCCATGAGGTCTTGAGCATAGTCGATGGAATGTGTAGCTGCAGTTTGACTTTGATAGATTTCCAACCATCTTCTCCCTGTAGCCTGATCTCAGATGGAGAACCAGGCTCTGTTGACCATGTACAGTGTAAATACCTGGAAGGTTTTCCTAGTGGAAGTCCACCTGATCTGTGGTTTCCTCAAGTTTTTACAGTCACAGGGTCATAGATGATTTGGTCCAATTGTTCAGTTCCTCTCTATTCTGGGTTTTGGGGGACCAATCAAGCTTACATAAGGTTACTGTCAAATGGTACCATTTTCCTCCTCTTGGAAGGGCTGCTCTTTACCTACCTCTGAGTGCCCGGGTCTTCCCACGATTTGCTACTTTCTGGCTTGTTCCCTAAGGCTCCTAAATAATGTCTCCAGGTTCTGGCCTAGCCACCATGTAAAAAAGGCCTATGTGAGTTATCGGTAATAGGATTCCTTTTGAGTTACTGATAAAATGCAGGACATTCAGTTTAATTGAAATTTTGGATAAGCAAAAAGAAAAAAAAAAAGTCATGTAAATAGGAACCAAATATTGTATGGGACATACAGTAAATAAAAGTATTTGTTGATTATCTGAAATTCAGATTTAACCAAGCATCTCATATTTTTATTTGCTAAATCCAACCAGTCTCCCACAGCATGTAGCTTCCTGCAGATTCAAACAGAAGGCTGATGCTGAGAGATGAGGGGAAAGTTGTAGCAGTCTGTTGTCATGTTCCCAGACTCTCTGCAGTCCCCTACTTTGCCTATTACATATGTTCTACATAGTAAACAAGACCTCATGAGATGACCCAGAAAATGAAAAACACAGTAATAAAATCTTTTCCCATTAGCATTTTATGCCTATGAATACACGTATTTTAAATAGTTTGGTTCCTTTTCCACATGAGTGATTTAACTTTTTTTTATTGTTATTATTTTTTTATTTGAATGGGATTCATTGAGGGTACAAAGACATTGTACTAATTGGTTTTTTAAGGTAAAGTCTCTCTTGTAATTGTGTTCCCCACCCCAGAGGTGTGCCATACACTGTGACCCCAATCCTCCCTCCTCCCTACTTGCTCATTCCCCTACCCCATCCTGTGTATTAGCTCATCAACAGCCTTCATATTAGAATTGAGTACATTGAATTAATGATTCTCCATTCTTGTGATGCTTTACTAAGAAGAATGTGTTCTACATCCATCCAGGTTAACATAAAAGATGTAGTCTTGGCTCAGTGCCTGTAGCTCAGCGGCTAAGGGCACCAGCTACATACACTAGAGCTGGTGGGTTCAGATCCAGCCCAGGCACACCAAACAACAATGACAACTACAACAAAAAAATAGCTGGGCATTGTGGTGGGTGCATGTAGTCCCAGCTAGTTGGGAGGCTGAGGCAAGAGAATCACTTAAGCCCAAGAGTTGGAAGTTGCTGTTAGCTGTGACACTACAGCACTCTACAGAGGGCCACATAATGAGATTGTCTCAAAAAAAAAAAAAATGTAGTTTCCACCTCTTTTCATGGCTGAATAGTATTCCATGGTATATATATACTACAGCTTTTTAATCTATTTCTGGGTTGGTGGAAATTTAGGTTGTTTCCACATTACAGTGTGGCCATAAAGTTCATGTCCAGTTTTAAATTGCACACTATTTTTTTTTTTTTTTTTTTTTTTTTAAGACAGAGTCTCGCTATGTCTCCTTGGGAGAGTGCTGTGGCATCATAGCTTACAGCAACTTCAAACTCTTGGGCTTAACTGATTATTCTCTTGCTTCAGCCTCCCAAGTAGCTGGAACTACAGGCACCCACCACAATGCCCAGCTATTTTTATTGTTGTAGTGATCATTGTTTGGCAGTCCCAGGGTGGGTTTGAACCTACCAGCTCTGGTGTATGTGGCCAGTGCCCTAGCCACCATGCTACAGGCTCCAAGCCTAAATTTCTCCCGATTTTAAATTGCACATAAACTCTATGGACACCCTGTTAGGTTACAAAGGAAAATCTAGCTAGAAGCTATGTTTTTAATACACTTAATGTAAATAATTAAAGAAAACAATTACAATAAAAGGATACAGAAGGAAAACAAAGTATTTTTAAAAGGAAAAGAAAAATTAGGAGTGGGAAGTCATTAGCAGGGTATTGGGAATTTAAGTCTAAAGTCACTAAACAGGCTAATAAAGTGAATAAAATAGAATAACAAAAGCAGTTTATTAAAAATGTAGTATTCATAAATGTTCATATCATGAATATAACTAACAATTACAAAGACAAGAAATGCAAAAATGGGCTATAAATATACATATAAAGAAGCCTATTTTCAGATGAATAAGCTGAATGACCAAAAGAAAAACAAAACAAAGTGAAAGGTACCTAGAAGGGGAAATTAGTTTTTAAAATTGAAGAGCTATAACGTTTTTGCTGTAAGGGCTGTAGGATAAGGATTGCTCTCATAGGTTGTGGATAGAAGTATAAGGTGTTGCAAAAATTTGGAAAAGCAGTTGGGCAGTAACTATCAAAATTGAACTTGCAAAAATCTTTTGACCCAGCAATCTAATTAATATAAATATTTTCCGTATAAAAGAAAACATAAATATATGAAGTCAGATGGACAGAAATGTTTAATGGAGGATTGTCCACAATGAAATTAAAAGGGAAATCCAATGAATGCCCCAATCTGCAAATAGCTGAATTCTGTCCTTATCAAAGAAAATATTAATATATTAGGTGAAATGAAGACAGTTGACGGGCTTATTAGCTGAGAGAGGAAATTAAGATGCAGAAAATATGTATAATTTGATCTCATTATTATTGATTTTATATATCATTTAATGTATAAATTTGTATAGGGTTGAACATGAGCATGGATTCTGTTTATGTTGATGGATTTGAAGGGACACGGCAGGTTTCACATGAATAAGTTTCACATGAATAAACTTACGTGAAAATAAATATTTCCTTACGGGTAAATAAATTGACTAGTTTCAAAAAAATCTTTGGAGCCCTGCCCCGTACATGCACATTATAAGAAAAATTTGCATTCTGGTGTTTGGTGTCAGAGTATTCTTTATGTGACTCCTATTTATATGTGATATCCTATTTATATGTAATCTGGCACACTCTCAAAAATTCTGGTGAAGTTCTGGGTGTAAAGTAGCGATGTACCTGCCAGCCAGGGGTCTGCATGTGATTGTTTTCAAGTTCATTTCCCTCTTTATCTCTCCCCTCCTTCCCAAGCATTCCTTTCCTGCATGGGTCTGTGTTAGATGTTGACGTAATTCAGAGAACTCTATTATTTAATCCCACTCTTGAAGGAATCCACAGTATAGCTAGAGACACAGGACAGGTATACCCTATAAATTTAGAAAAAACTAATGCAAATGGTAGCATAATCCAGGACATAATTTAGAAATATATGTGTAGTCTAAACAATAGGTCAGATGATAGCATTCATAGGAGGGAGAATTCCCCAGGGGCTAAGTAATCAGGAGATAATTCATTGAGGCTATTAGGAGAAAGTCTAGGTTTCTTGAATATGTGGATGGGAGAGAAGGGTAGAGTTATTCTTTGTAAGTACATTTCTGAAAACTAAAGCAAAAACAAAAACCAGACACTGGGTAGAAAGGAAAGAAGAAACACCACAAAGAAAAATATAGCATCCCAACCTTTTCATAAAAGTGTTAACATTAAGTTTTAATGAGTGTGTCTAATTCCAAAAGGACAATTCTTTGTTAAAAAACTTTCATCCTACTGCTTATTGGCCCTGAGGCTGGAAAATAGGTCTTCTCAATGACAGGATTCCTTGAGCAGAATAAGAGCTAACATTTTCTGGATTATCACTATGGTACAGGCACTGTTGTATTTCTTTTTGTCCCTCCAGTACTCCTGTGCAATTGATACTGTTATTATCGTTATTTAGAAGAGAGGAGACTGAGTCATAGGTAAGTTAATACCTTTCTCAGAGTCCCATTGCTAGTGAAAGAGCTGAACTGGAACCTGGGCTCATAATCTTTCTCTGACTGTCACTTACAAGGCCGTGGCTGTTAAACTGGATGTGGAAACAGCTTCATTACATGAGAGTACACAGCTAATGATATTTATAAAAATGAGACTCTAACCATACAAACTAACTTCATACTGCATCAGGAAAATTCCTTCAGGACCACTGATAATTAGTAAAAGGAATCGTTAGATAATGGCATTCACTAAGCTGTGTGCTGGGAATATTCTAGGATACACATAGCATATATTAATTCTTGCTGTAGAATTTAGACAACTGTCAGCCCATGGGGGGAGCTCATATTTAAATTAATTTAAAATAAATAAGTAATTAACATTTCATGAGCTAATGAATCAAACATTTTGCTAAATGCAAGACAAACCATGTCTGAAGCTTAGCCTTCCAAGGTGACTACAAATCCTATAATTCAATGAAAAATAAGCTCTTTGGCTTTCGTTTGATAAACAACAACTTTTATTTTTTCCTTTAAAAATACTTAGATTTCCATCACCCACCATCTACCTTAATAGACACTTGCTGTAATAATGTAGTGTGATTTGCTCTGTTTTTCAGTTAGTAAAAGAAATATGCTGAATGATTCCTTTTGAAATAATTTAAAATGTGATCCATACTAAGTATAAGTAAATCTCCTTTGGAAGGGCAGAGAAAGAAAAGTGGATTTGGTCTAGATTTGGAGATTTCAGACTTTTAATCTCCATGTGCACACACATGAGGTGGGACAATTAGTTTGTGAACTTGTTCTACAAAAAGAGCTATGTGCCTCATTGTTGAATATCACTATGGTCACCTTCAAATTCCTCCCTTGGGAAGCGATGCTCTGATGCCAACACCTAGTCCACTCTTCAAAGCACTTTTTCTTTCTTTTCTTTTCTTTCTTTTTTTTTTTTTTACTTTCAGATATTTATTTAATTATTCAATAGATGCTTAGGCAGTGATCAAGGTAAAGTCCCTGCCTTCACGATGTTTACATTCTTTCTTTTTTTTTTTTTTTTTTTTTTTTTTTACACTGATTGCTTTGGTTAGATAAGGTCCCTCTTACAAAGCACTTTTTCTAGCATGAGTTTGCAAACTTAATTGTCAGACCTCATACTATGACAGTTCCGATGGCCATTCCAGAAAAAGATTTCCAAAATTGCTTCAAAGGGTATTTGGAAAGTTATTGTAGTGATATTCATTAATGATACGTGTACCTTTTTTTCTAAGATGAGTTTGTGAAGTTAATTGTGCAACCTCATATATATGTGTGTGTGTGTGTGTGCGAATATATAAAAACTATAAAGTTTTTTTTTTTTTTTTTAAATATAGACAGAGTCTCACTTTGTCACCCTCCATAGAGTGCTGTAGCATCATAGCTCAACTTACAGCAACCTCAAACTCTTGGGCTCAAGAGATTCTCTTGCCTCAGCCTCCCTAGTAGCTGGGACTATAGGTGCCCACCACAGTGCTCTGCTATTTTTTTTTTTGTTGTTGTTGTTGTTGTTTAGCAAGCCCAGGCCAGCTTCAAACCCACCAGCCCTGGAGTATGTGGCTGGCTTTTATAAGAGATTTATTTATATTAGGCTGCTGTGTTGAGTTCTTCACATGCAATACCCAAATGGACCTCATAGTAATACTAGGTAGTAATATTGTTACTGTCCATAATGTAAATAGACCGACTCTTGATCTCAACATTTATTGAGCATCTTTATGTGTCAGGTGTTATGTTCCACAGTGACATTTTCCCCATCACAAGGCCTTAACATCCCTTTCAGCTGGACTTCTTCATAGGAGATAGGCCAGGCATCCTCAAACTTTTTAAACAGGTGGCCAATTCACTGTCCCTCAGACCATTGGAGGGCCGGACTATAGTTAAAAACAAAAACAAACTATGAACAAATTCCTATGTACACTGCACACATCTTATTTTGAAGTAAAAAACAAAATAGGAACAAATACAATTCACACTGCTTCATGTGGCCCGTGGGCCACAGTTTGAGAACCCTTGAGATAGTCCTCTTCTTTCTTTTCTTAGAGCATTTGGTTTAGAAAACTTGGAACTATAATTTTTTCCTTTGCCCCTTTGAGATGCAAATCTATGAGCCAGAGCAGCCTTTTTCCAGGGAGCCATCCCATCCAAAAGTAAGCAACAAGAATGATAAAGTCCCTATCTCCCATTCTCTGTGGGAATATAGGAACTTAACTTTCTTAAGTGCCAATTAGTAAACTCAGATGGCCTAAGGGCATTGACCAAACTCACCGGTCCCTAATCCTCTCCAGTACTTTTCTAATACCTCACTTCACTGTCTAAAACCCCTCTCCTTCACTCCTCCCAACTTTGTTTTAATTGGAGTTGAGTTTAATCTCTTTCCCTTATTCAATTCATCTTGAATAAAGTCTTCTTCCTCTTGTTTAACTGGCTGAGCACAATTTTTCTTTCATAGGTCCATTCACATGGAATACATTGTGAATGGCTGGGAGCCCCCTGGAGTGGCACATGTGTGGCCTCAATCAGGCTGCCACACAAAGTAGAGAATAGGGTATTAACACATGACTACATCACCACACAGTGGCAATTGTCGTAAGTGATATGAAAGTTAACTGTTAACCCAAGTTAAAGCTTATAGGAATATTTTTTGAAATGAAAGATCACATTGTGTACCCTTGGAGATCCAACTTAGGGTATAATCAGAATTGTGAAGATGAGGACAATAGGTATGATTTCTATGCGGAAAGAATGAAGTACAACTATCAATAATGTAAAAGAGATTAAAAGATGAGTAATCACACTCTTCTCCTCGTAACAAGAGAAAAATGAAGCTAGGGTAGGTTGTTTGTGTGGGCTGAGTTTCTTGGCCACTGGTAGGCAGCAATGGTCGGTGGATGAGGAAGAAAGCCCAGAGAGTCTGGTTTGTTTTTCATTGTAAATATGAAGTTATTGGTAAAGAGTAAAATAATTCAGCTGCCAGTGTGTGGGAAATAGAACAGTAAAACAAATCAGGAATGAGGAGAGTTAAGGGGCTTGAGATGGAGTTTTGAGTGATGGAAGAAACAAATTTGCAGGCAAAAAGCTCTTTGGGGGGTTGGGGGTGCATTGTGAATGAAAATATGGCAAAAACAAACAAACAAAACAACATGATTTCTAAAGGCAATAAATACTTCAGTTATTTTCAATTACTTTTGCTTGTTGGATGATACTCACTTGAATGGCCTATACGTAGCCACTTAGTCTCAAGGCTCCTCTGTGTTAAAGGACTTCCTCAGGTACTGAAAATGGTTCGTGCCTGTGTGACTGAAATTCAGGGAGGGAGAGTGGCATGAAATGTAACTGAGGAAGCAGAGAAGTGTGCTGTTGGGACTCAGGAAACTATACAACAAGATGAGGTCCTCAGAAGCTGTTTTTCTCTGACCTTCTTCTCTCTCCTATTTCTGAGTCCCACTCTCCCCGAGACCAACCACAAAAACTAGCATTCCACTTTCCCAAAGTGGCTCCTGGGAATTAGAATCAGTTTTCCCCAAAGCCATCCAATAAAACCTAGAAATGCCTCTAACTTTCCCTCTACCTTTCTGGATAAAAGCTGACCGTAAGGCAGTCGCCTGTCTTCCTTGCTTGACTGTAGGTCCTAAGAGCCCCAGTTTCAGAGAGGGCCCTGCCGCCTACCCAGAGGAAGGAGGGTACGTTCACAGAGGCCAACGAGCTGGGCCTCACTGGGTTTCCCCACTCAGTCTATTAGCACCAGATCATACTATTCTTGTCAACTCACTTTTCTACATGGCTGTCCACACTTTGTTGAAACTAAGCATAAAAATGGAAAATCTCCCTGTAGCTCTGAGTCTTCATTCTGAAGGCTCTTGTGTACATGATAAATAAATCTGTACTTCTTTTCTCCTGTTAATTTGCCTCCTGTTAGTTTAGCAAAACTTCAGAGGACAAAGGGGAAGCTTTCCCTTGGTCCCTACATTGGTTAAGAGAGTAGGCTTGGAGAACCGTGCTTGTCAGCAACAGAAGTAGAATTAAGACCTTGGCCGGTGTAATATCAATGCACATGCTTCAAATAAGTAATTAAGTTGAACATTAAACAAATGAACTTTAAATACATGAGAAAAAAAAATGTACCCACTTAAAACTAAGAGTTTCTCTCAACTTTCCACCAATCTAACACTAAAAGTATAACAGTAGGGCATGGAATTTAGTAGGAAGAAAATACTTGTGGCTGTTTAGTAAGTGCCTTTTGAATAAATGTAGCAATAAAATGCAAGTGTTTAACTAACGTGTGTTCATCTCACAGGAAAGCACCTGTTTTTGGTCTACATTGTGTTCCCTATGTCATGTGTTTGATGGAAGCTACTCAGTATTTGTGACCTATGTTAAGTATTGACCAAGGGAGTAAGAGAGAATAGCGAATGACTTTAAAAACACTGTGAGACCCTGTGATACTGTTATAGTTGTTATCTGTAATTATTATTCATATATAATTATTGTTAAATATTAGCATTATTGCCCATTGTCATTCTGAGCCTTTTAAACTTTCACGTGTAGCCAGAATTCTAGCATTTGAAAACGTACAGCAGATAAGATATGCCAAGAAGTGCGTTAGCGTTTTTGCTTAAAAAGTTAATGAATTAAGATCAGACATTCCATAACAAGAAACATAGTTATAGAAAGTGGAGTAACAAAAGAAAAAGAGGAATGCACATATCACCTTGCAGACTCTTTTCCCTTCCCAGACATGAGACAAGTTCAAGTACCTGGGCTTTTTTGAGCAAGGGAAGTGTTTGAGCCTCTCCTAGGACTCTTTTCTCCTCAGAAGCAGAAGGGGTGGAATTGACAGAGAAGTGGGCAAAAACTGAGATGCCTTTCCCCCACCACATCAGCCACTGTCAGCACACACACCTGCACACTGCACTCGACACAGCTGACAGTAGAGTGCTCGCTTCCTCTCTCATGCCCTACAGTCTAGGCCCAAGTAATTTCTCTTAGAAGGAGGTCTCTTCTCTGTGTGTCTGTAATAAAGGCATCCTGTAACAGGGGCTGAGCACGCATGGAACCCTGTTTCTTTGGTTTAGGACCATACCAGCTTCAGCAAAGTATGGTGTGTGTGTATATATATATATATATTCAGATAGATTTATATGACTGAGTGAAAAATACATTCCTTAGGAAACTTGCCTTAATTACATGACAAATTCACATTTATAAGAAAGATAATGTACATCAATTTCTGGGACAAAGGGCATCTCATTGATAAATATTTTGTTTTTTCATTTCTCTGCTTTAACCAAATTCATTGAAATTAACCTCTAAAACAAAAGCAAACACACAGCAAAGCCTCATGAACTTTCCCACCTCTATTGGAAAGGTGAGACTGTTTGAATGTAATTTGTGTCAAGCACTGCACTAGGTGTTGCAAGTACAAAATAAAGGGTCACCCCAAACCCTTAGACTCCATGGGAAAAAGTCATTCTATCTACAGTCTCCAATTCAGGAAATACGGGTATCTCAGAATCATTCCTTTGACTTTCTCCTTTCAATCTGTCTTCCCTCTGCTCCCCTCCCCCCCCTCCCCTTCCCTTCCATAAGGGACAGCTGGGCCTTTCCAGGTTTCCTCACTCAGTCTATTAGCACTAGATCATACTGTCTTTGTCAAGTCATGTTTCTACATGGCTGTCCATACTTCGTTGAACCTAGGCATAAAAATGGACAGTTTTCCTTCCCTTCCTTTCTCTTCCCTCCCTTACCCTCCAGATCCATATTTCCAGGCAGACCGGGAAGGAAGAGGAAAGAAGGTTGAGGTAGGAGATACCCCAGGAAATATATACGGTGTTAAATATATTGTTGTATTTGAAGAATTTTATACACTTCTAGATTACTGAAGGGGGAGATTAAGGGGGCTTATGTGGATTAAATTATGGGAAAACAAGGAGCTAGATTATACTTTTATGATAGGAAGCTATTTTGACTTTATTTTGTAAGAAATTCGGAGTCATAAGTGGTTTTAAATAGGATGTTGTGGTTTTTAAATATGTCCGCAAATTCTCTAAGACTCATTCCTTTAAAAGATACAATCTAATTGTCTTCCCCTGGGCGTGGACTGTGCTCAATGATTCACTACTTTGTTTTTGAGACAGAGTCTCAAGCTGTCACCCTGTGCAGAGTTCTGTAGCATCACAGCTCACAGCAACTTCAAACTTGAAGGCTTAAGCAATTCTCCTGCCTCAGCCTCCCAAGTAGCTGGGACTCACAATGCCTGGCTATTTTATTTTTATTTATTTATTTATTTTTGGTACAATTGTCATTGTTGATTTCTAGCTGGCGCAGGCTGAGTTCAAACCTGCCAGCTTCAGTGTATGTGGCTAGTGCCCTACCCACTGAGCTATGGGCACTGCCTCAATGATTCACTTCTAAGGAATAGAATGTTGTAAAACTGACTGAGAGCAGTGTCTGGAATTAGGACATAAAAGGCATTGCGAATCCCTCTGCATCTCTCTTGAGTCTCTTACTTGTTATAAACCAGCTGACATAGTGTAAGACCACCAGGCATTCTATAGACAGGTTCACTTGGCAAGGAGCTGAGGTCTACTGCTAAAATCAGGTGAGTGAACCATTTTGGAAGGATGTGGACTGTCTAGCTCCCTGCAAACTCTCAGGTAGCTACAAACTTAGCAAATATCTGGACTCAACTTGCTGAGATATCTTGAGTAAGAGCCATCCAGATACAGTCTTCTTGGGTTCCTAACTCTCAACAATTGTGCAACATAATAAATATTGTTTTTAGCCACTAAGTTTAGAGTGATTTTCTATGGAGTGATCAATACAGAAAAAGCAATTTGATAAGATTTTTTACTTTAAAAGGGTCACTTTGGGACCACAATGAATAGATGAACAGTCAACTGGAAGTGTCTCCCATTCTTTGTCACTGTGTGGTGCTCAATCTGACAGTTGAACTTTTTTCCAGAGCTTTAATCATGCACCTTTGAACAAGAAGAATTGACAGAGAATCACCGTTCTGCTGTTTAGTGCAAGAATGGGAGGACTTAGAAGCAAAAATACACCTAGAGAATCAGTTTTAAACCTATCAGTTTAGTCCTATCTATATATTTTTAAAAGGAAAGGAAAACTGAAACTAAATCCAAGAATGTCAGGGTCATCATTTCTCATCACTTTTGATTATAGAACTTAGATAGCCCTCTGAAGTCCTGATTTAACGTACGCATTCTTCTACATGAATACTTCCTGAGATAGGGAATTAATTATTTCCCCTAAACAACAAAATTTTCTGTTAATCAGCTTCAGTTTTATTTATTTATTTATTTTTTAGTTCTTGCTTTGGTTAAGGTATAATCATACACCATGAAATTTTACTTAATTCTTCCTACTTTTATTCTCTCAAACAAAGCAGAATAAACATTTTCCTTCTACGTGACAATATCTCTTACAATGTCTATTTCCTTTTAAGTACATTGTAGAAGAAATTCCTATGTTGGTTTAGCAATTAGTCCGGGTGACCGCTAAGATTCTATTATTTTATGAAGCCAGGGTCATCATGAACGCCACAGATGTAACAATGAAAATAACAACTACTCTTTTTATTTTTTTGAAGAGAAGATTTGACTCTGCGGTCTGCTCAGGTTAGAGTACAGTGGCACAGCCTTAGCTCACTGCACCAAACTTCTGGGCTCAAGTCATCCTCCTGCCCCACCCTGCCAAGTAGATGAAACTTTAGGTCCGTATCACTTCTAGCTAATTTTCTTCTTCTTTTCTTTTTTTTTTTTTTTGGTGTGGCAATAGGGTCCAACTCTGTTGGTCAGGCTACTCCTGAACTCCTGGCTTCAAGTAATCCTTCCACCTCTGCTTCCCAGAGAGCTGGGATTACAAGCATGAGCCATCATGCTAATCCTGATAATACTCTTTATTGATTGGTGGCCAGGTGCCAAATATACCTTTACAATACTCCTGTAGAGGTGGTACCATTACTCCATTCATGTAGATTAGGCAACTAAGTAAAACACTCATATGTACGTAGCTAGGAAGTGATAAAGATGTGTATAGTTATATACTCCTATTTTAAAAAAAATGAAGGAGAGAGAGATTATCACAAAAAGCAAGTGTACAAAAGCAATTCATGCAGCTAAAATATTTATACCCCATAATATTCTAAAATGTTAAGAAAATTAAAAAATTGCAGTTAAAAGAATTCTGGTGCTATGTTTTGTGTCTAACCCCTTGTAGATTAATTAACCTAATTACGGTATTCTCCTTTAAAAGAAGTTTTTGTTTTTTTATTGTTGGGGATTCATTGAGGGTACAAAGAACCAGGTTACACTGATTGTATTTGTTAGGTAAAGTCCCCAATTTTTGATTAAAAAGTTCCTACTTCCTAAATGAAGTAGGGATCATTGATTAGAGATAAATAAAGCAAAAATAGCATGTTAGGGGTCTTTTAAATTCTGAGATTTGTTAAAGAATGGAAAGTAAAACCTATGTATCTGCAATTGTTTTTGTTGACTTTAATTTTGTTTACCGGTTATAACTGGTTATCTTAAGGTTGTTAAATAATTATTATAATTAAGAATTTGTTCATTAGTTTGTTAATCAAAATTAATTTTCAATTAATTCATTTTTTAATTGTCACAGTACATACTACATTCCATCACAATAATTTCTTTTAATGCTCCCAGGGTATTGTTTAATTTTAATGTACCAAATGTTTATATAAAAAATATGAATCTATTAAGTTAATTTAACATTTTTAAAAGTTTGGGAAACATTTTCCTGTTAATCCTAATATATTTAAACCTATGTTGTTTAAAGAAGTAGTTTTATTTTAATATCAATTTATTATCCTAATATCAGTGGATCCTTAAAAGATAATTTTAGTAAAATAGTGAAAGAGTCTAAAAACTTGGGCTTTGAAATCAAACAGAGTGAACTGACAGCAGGTAAGTAATTTCAGGTTGTAAACTCCTTGCACTTTGGAGTCTTTGTTGTGAAAGAGAGATGATATGGGTTGGGATTCCCTATATGCTCCCAAATCTGAAACTTTTTGAACAAGTCACATAATGCCACAGTGAAAAAGTCAACACTTGACCTCAAGTGACAGGTCACAGTTAAAATGTAGTCAAAACTTTGTTTCATGGATATTAACTATTAATTTTTTTATTTCAGCATAGTAAGGGGCACACATTTTGTTTAATAGTTTGTATTTTAGACAGATGAGTCAAAATTATAACTGTGCCCTTGACCCAGATAGTGTTCACTGTATCAACTGGAATGAATTTACACAATACCTTCTTACCCTTCCCCAGGTTAATATTCATTGAGATTTACTTCCATATGTATGATCACTTAAGTGCTGATCAATAAGTTCCAACTTGGTATTGAGTACATGTATTTGTTTTTCCATTCTGGTGATCCTTCACTCAGAAGAATGACTTCCAGTTCCATCCAGGTTGTCACAAATGCTACTAGGTCATCATTTTTTATGGCTGAGTAGCACTCCATAGTATGCATATACCACATTTTACTAATCCATTCATGTATTGGTGGACACTTGAGTTGTTTCTACATTTTTATGAAGATGAGTGCAGGTGTCTTTTTATAAAATTACTTTTTTTTTTCTTTTGAATATATACCCAGCAATGAGATTGATGGATTAAATGGTAGATCTCCTTTAAGTTCTTTAAGATAGTTCCATACAATTTTCCAAAGAGGTTGTACTAGTTGGCAGTCCATCGACAGAGTGTGAGAGTTCCTTTCTGTATCCACACCAGCATCTGCTGTTTTGAGACTTTTTAATATGGGCCATTCTCACTGAAGTTAGGTGTATCTCATTGTGGTTTTCATTTGCAATTTCCTAATGATCAGAGATGTTGAACATTTTTTTCATGAGTTTGTTAGCTATTAGTACATCATCTATTGATAAGTTTCTGTTCATGTCTTTTCCCCACTTTTATATTAGGTAGTTTGGTTGTTTCTGACTGATTTGCTTGAGTTCATTATAGATTCTGGTTATTAGTTCTTTATTATATGTACAGCATGGACATATTTTCTCGCATTCTGTGGGTTGTCTATTTGTACTTTTCTGTACTGGGCTAAGCAAAACCTTTTTAATTTGATCAGATCTCATTTATTTATTTTTATTGTTTATTGTTTATTGTTTATTTTGATTGTTTTTGAGTTCTTCTTCATAAAATCTTTGCCTAGATCAATATCTACAAGAGTTTTTCCAACATTTTCTTCTAAGATTCTTATAGTTTCTTGCCTTTGGTTTAAGTTTTTATCCATGATGAGTTAATTTTTGTGAGTGATGAGAGGTGCAGATCCTCTTTCAGTCTTTTACATGTGGCTATCCTTGGAAAAGGAAGAGCAGACTAATCCCAAGCCCAGCAGAATAAAAGAAATAACCAAGATCAGAACAAAACTAAATGAAATTGAGAAGAAAAGAACTACCCTGGAGATTAATGAAGCAAAAAGTTGTTTCTTTGAAAAGATAAACAAAATTGACAAACATCTTGCTAGACTAACTAGAAACATAAAAGAAAGAACTCTAATAAGCTCAATTAAAAATGAAAAAAATAAGTAACAATTGATATCACAGAAATACAAAACATTATCTCTGAAAACGATAAAAATCTCTATGCCTATAAACTTGAAAATGTAGAGGAAATGGAAAAATTATTGGAAATGTACAATCTCCTGAGGCTCAACCAGGAAAAAAATTAAACTTCTGAGCAGAGTTATATCCAACTCTGAAATTGAAGCAGCAATAGGAAATCTTCCAACCGAAGAAAGTCCCAGGCCACAGGCTTTTATGCCCGAATTTTTCCAAACCTAAGACGAACTTGTACCTATGTTACAGGGATTATTCCATACATTGAGAATGAAGGTCTTCTTTCCAATGAATTATGAAGCCAATATTACTTTGATACCAAAGCCAGAAAAGGATATAACTAAAAAAGAAAACTATATATCGATATACCTTATAAATATAGATGCAAAAATTCTCAACAAAATTTTAGCAAACCAAATTCAGCAGCACATCAAAAAATAATTCCTCATGACCAAGAGGACTTGAGACGCCAAGAGATAGAAGTATGGTTCAAAATAAAACTCTATAAAACCACCACATAAATAGAAGCAAAAAAAATGTGATCCTTTCGATACACACACACACAAAAACATTTGACAAAGTTCAGCACTCTTTCATAATAAGAATCCTTAATAAAATTAGTATACATAGGACATTTCTCAAAATTATAAAGGTCATAAATGAGAAACTTACAGTCGATGTCATATTGAGTGGGAGAAAATTGGAAACGTTTCTGCTTAGAACTGGAACTAGTTAAAGTTGCCCACTCTTACCACTTTTAGTTAATATAGTGCTGGTAGTTTTCACTAGAGCAATTAGGCAAGAGAAGGATATCAAAGGGATCCACATGAGGAAAGAAGAGATCAAACTATTGCTTTTTGCTGATAGCATGATCTTGTATTTAGGAAACCCTAAGAGACTCCTGGAATTGACAAGTTAATTCAGCAAAGTCTCAGATTACAAAATCAATGTCTATAACTAGAAGGTTATCATAGAAACTAAACTGGGATACTTTTAAGAATAAAAGGAGTGTTAAAATAATTTCAAAGACTTAAAATTTTAAAATATTTATTTGTAGACCAACTTTGCTATATGAATAGACCTATTCAAAAAATAATTAAAAAAAATTATAATTCCTTGTAAAAGCAAAACTAAATATATATGCATGTCCAAACATCAAGGTAACACTTAAAAATCTTTATAGTGAATGTTTAAATATTTAAAAATAATATAAACAAAAAGTTATTCTTTGTACATTCACATATTTTTAAGTCCCTTGGTTTCATAGTTGTTTAATACTATATCACTTCTATTTTCCAGAGGATAAAATTTTTCCATATGATTTTTTTTTTATAAAACTGGTATAGTATTCTTCCATTATATTTAATAATGTACTTAATTAAAATTTTTATATACCAAGTTTTCTGACTATAAGATATCTAGAAAAGATTATTGAAATGTGTGGATTATAATGTACATGGCTAATTCTAATAGTTTATTTATTTTGAATTATTTATTGAGTATAGCAAATATTTTATCAAATAAATTTATTTTTACACATATACACATGGCATGGATGGAAGAGAGACAGAATTTAACTTCCTGAATAGTAAATAAATCATAATCTTCATAAAATATAGAATTGTGGTATATGTATACCATGGAAATTATGCAGCCATAAAAAGATGGAGACTTTACCTCTTTTATGATTACACGGATGGAGCTGGATCATATTCTTCTTAGTAAAGTATCTCAAGAATGGAAGAAAAAAAATCTGATGTACTCAGTACTATTATGAAACCAATATATAATCACCCCCACTTTCATACAAATGATAAAACATAATTATAGTCCAGAAAGAAGGAGAGAGGAGGAGGGCAAGGGAAGGGGTGTAGCTAGATGGAGGGAGGGTCATTGGTGGGACCTCACCTTTTGTGCATATCGCAAAGGTACATGTCAAATATATTAAGAGTAGAGTATAAATGTCTTAACACAACAATTAAATGAGACGAAGGCTATGTTAAACAGTTTGATGTAAGCATTTCAAATTGTATATAAAATCAGCATATTGTACCCCATAAATACAGTAATGTACACAGTTAAGATTTAATAAAAAATACATGTAAAAAATAAAAAGCAAATAAGCATTTTAATAAAGCTTTATAAGTAAAATAATCACCAGTTATTATGCCATGAGTATATGGTGTGTACTTTATCTCATGTAATATTTATAATAGAGATGTGCAGAATTCATTATTATACTCATACTGCAAATTGGGATATCAGGCTCAGAGTGAGTAAACACCCTGATTGGATCACACATCACACAAGGAACAAGTGTCTGAGCTGGAAATTGGAACATTTACTTGACTATAATGCCAATGCTATCCACTTTTAATATACACTGCTTTACAGAAGTTAAATTCTAGAAGTTAAATTTTATTTAATGGCTATTAATAAGTTAGGTAAATAAGTAAAGATAAGCATAATGAATTCCAGAGCTATATGTTTGAAAGAAATGTGACCTTTATGGGGTCATAGAGGTACTGGGACTCTAATCTTAGCCAAATTAGATGCCAAGTAATGACCAATAAATGTTATTATCAGATTCTATTTATATTCCAATGCCAAGAATAGAATCTTAAAATAATCTGAGGTTGTTTTGAACCAATAGTATTGTCACGCAGGAAAAAGTAGATGGTGTTGAAGCTAAAATGATCTCTATTAAATTAAGACATAAATAGATCTATAAGATCATTATATCACTATAAACTCAAACTCACCTTTCATTTTTTCCTTGGAAAATTAACGTGCTTAAATGTCAAAAAAAGGCTGCCCCTATACATTTACTATCTCTTTACAGAAAATGCCAACCGGTGCATATAAATTGGGGGTGAGGGGTGTGGAAAAGAAAGAGATGAAACTCCTGTGCATATAAGTGCATTACAGGAAGCTAGGCATCACTTAGGAAGGGTATTATGGCAATTATACAACCCTCTTGTCCTCTGATGCTCTCACAACAGGGACCTTGAACCAAAACTGAACTTTGAATCTTTTATTTCAGGTTGTCCCAGAGTATCGAGCCCTGGGGCTGCCCTTAGTTCTGTGAATTACTACGCCAGGAAGTTCTGGAAAATTAACTTTCTTATCATCCCTATCCTGGCCTTGGATATTATAAGGTCAGATGGTGAAAGGACATGGTTCAGTGAAAACTTAAACATTAATTCCTCTCTGAGCCCACAAAGGTTGAAAACCTTAAGAGAACAAGCTCTGAGATAGCACCATGGATTTTGGATAAGAGAAAATCACCATAGGTCACAGCAGCAGGCATCCTCTCAGGACAACTTTTCATTCACTGGCTGATCTGAAAATAATTAGCTTCAAGTGCTTTGTGCATAAGAGCCATAAAAATGTTCATCCTTCAGTGTGCTTACTGTGTTCCTCATTAACTTCCTGGCATCTCAGCACTTTTAATTATACAATTTTGATACCAGGGTATTACGTTGAAAACAAGTTAAGAAAGACTTTCCTGAGTAGAGTAAGCATGTTGAATTAGCTTTAAAATAAATTCTACTGTTCAAAACATTTTAGCAATAGAATTGCTAAGGACTTAAGTTGCTATGGTATTGTAAAACAGCTAACTGGCTTCTTTAAGCCAATTTCTTTAATAAAATTGTCTGTTTATCGCTTGTGACGATGTACCTTAAATCTCCTCTTCGAATCTATGTGTTGTAGCACACTGTTGGAAGGTGCATGGGGATATATGGTCAAGAAGCACCAATCTTCTCTGATGGTGGAATAAAGAGCTGCTTGCACAGTGTATTTTCTTTTTTCGTGTAACATGCCTTTTAATAACAAAAAAACTACAAAACTGTTTATAAAATTCATAGACTCCTAAATAATATGTAGAAAATGAAACCCCTCCCTGTGATTCCCACAATCTGGGATGGAGGAAACCACTGAAAACACATTTTAGTTTAATCATTTACTTAATGATCAAAAATTATACCAGTATGATTAAAAAAAAAAGAAATTAGGATCAACTGTATTTAATCATAATCCGTGTGCTTTAGGGGAAATGAACAAAGGGCATTTTCTCAGGCTTTGCTTAATCCGAAAAGCTAGGAAAGAATCAGAAAGTCTTACAATATTTTAGGAAAATCTAAACATGACCAGGACCAAAATCATTAAGTTATATATTAAGTCTGTGGTTATGATATGATACAAACAAAAAAAAAAAAAAAAAAAAAAAAAATTTAACGGGTGGTCACTCCCCATCCCTCCCTTCCTTTTAATGTGACATTAATTTTGTTATACTGTGTTTTACTTCAGTGGGTCAGTCCATTAATGGAAATTACCTTCAACACTCTTTTAACATGGTTTCATTATCTTTATTTAAATGTTTTGGTTTGTTACACAGACAAAATAGTCCTACCAGGAATGAATTTATTTTACATGCATTTGTTTTACTTTCTTTTTCTATAGTACCTGTATAATGATCATCTCTCACAGCAATGAAACCAAACTGTTGTGTTCCGGCTTACATTTTGGATTTTTTCCCTAGCTCTAAGGTTCCAGGCAACTGCAATAGGTGATAAAGCACTTGTGTAACATGTTTTGGGGCATAGAAGTGGGGGATTAAATTTCAAAACTGAACTTTTCTCATTCCAAAAATGATACCTTTGAAACTATCAATTACATTATCCTATTAAGGACTCTCCCTATAGAAAATAGTGCTGGCAAGTTTATCATGGGTTAGCCAGGTGTGGTGGTGTGTGCCTGTATGCTCAACATCAGAGGTTGAGGTGAGATGATCACTGGAGCCCAGGAGTTTGAGGCTCTAGTGAACTATGGTGATGCCACTGCACTCCAGCCTGAATGACAGAGCGAGACTCCACCTCACGTATATCTCATACAAATGTACACACACACACCTATCATGGATTAACATCGATGTTTTATGAACCCATAGACATCACCTTCATTAATTATATTAGAGCAGTAAAGCTCTGTCTAGATGCGGAGTTTATAGTCATCTACCCATCATTTGGAATGATGGGGCAAATAACTTAGCGGCTCTTTGGGATAGCAGTATTGCTTAATCTCTTGTGCCAAACATCATCAATTTCTTAGATAGTATTCACATATTTGTTTTTCTTTTTACAAATAAATAGAAATACGTCTTTGCTCAGAATGTCATGAGTAGTTACATCTCCCAACTTCCTTGCAGCTGAAGGATTACTTTACTCAGTTTCTGCCTAGTGGGGCAAAGAAAGGTGGGGGGAGTTATTAGAAAGTTTTGCTTTTCATCTATGGTTTCCACCCACTTCCTTCATTGCCGTTTTATGCTAGAGAGGGAGATGGGTGGCTTTGGGTAGCCATTTTGTGGCCACGAGGAGAAAATCTCATTCTTCTGATGATTGCTCACTGATTTCATTTTAAGCCACTGTACCGGTCATGGGTAGCCTAATACTGGGCTTTTTGGTTACATATCCAAACTAAGACTCTTATTAGCTGAAAGTACTATGAGCATATTTCTGAGACAGCCAGCCAATGAGTACTTTATTGGTGATATTATAAGAATGAAATAAAAACATAGACATCTACTATCCTTGAACATTGTAAAAGCACTGTTCACTGATTATGTATTTAATTATTATCTTGTTGTTGTTGTTGTCTTGGTAAACTATTAATTGCCCAAACAAAGTATTAGGAAAACAAAAATCAATTTTGTTTAAGAGCTTGTATGCAGGGCCAAATTCATTGCCTAGGCTCTGAGAATATAAAAATTTTACAGTGTCTCCTCTCAAGGAATTAGGTCTAAGAGAGCTAAAGATAATTAAGATTTTATGTTACAGTGTAAAATACTCTCATGACCCCAGGGAGGGCTTCCTGGAGAAGATATCTATGTTGGTAATAAGTGTAAGAAAATAAACTGGTTGCTCTTGTGTCAATCTGTAATCCCAGCTATTTGGAAGGCTGAGATATAATGACCCCTTCATCTTAGGAGGTAGAGTTTGTTATAGTGAAATATGATGGCACCTGTGAATAGCCATGGTTCTTCTGCCTGAGCAATATAGAAAGATTCCAAGTGTAAATAAACAGAAGAAAAAAAATAGAGAAGGAGCAGAAACAATAAGTGATAAGAACAAAAGCTCAATTGAGAAACCAATAGTAAGTCAGAATTACAAAACAAATAAGTTGATGAGGAGGCATGGACCTCACCACTCGGCATTCTGTTTGCATCTTGGGATTTTACCACACAGGCACTGGAGTATCTTTGCAGAATTTTTATGCAGAAAGTGTTATAATTGGTGTGGTAAAGAGGTTACTGGTGGAGGTATGGGGAATATTTTGGAAAGGAGAGGGACAGAGTGAGAAAACCCTATCAGAATACAATGGTGACAGTCCCACTGGGAGATGACAGGGATACGGAAGTGGCCAGTATCAGAAAGTAAAGGATATAGAAATGAAATATTTCTTACTTGATTATTTGCCTATTAGAGTTTAGTAGAGAATGGGACAAAGAGAATATAATAGAATCACTCACCATAGTAAGTGTCGAGCTGTGTTCTTTTTTGGACCATTACAATGTATAATAAATTGTACTCAGACAAGTATTCTTTCCAAGAAGAAATAGACAAAATTTTTCAGAGCATGAGATGATTTCTTGAAATGCAGTTTAAAAAGAAATCACTGTCATTTTTCATTTTAAGCATAACTCTCAAACAGCAAGATATCCTTCAATAACTAAACTGATAAACTGTGATACATCCATACAATGGAACAAAAAGAAAGGAGCTTCATTAAAAAGAAATGAGCTTTGAGACATACACAAACACAGATGGAGAAAGAAGTTCTGAAAGCATATTGCTATGTAAAAGATGTCAGTCTGAAAAAGCTACATACTGTATTATCCCAATTATATGGCATTCTGAAAAGGCAAAACAATAAAGACAGTAAAAAGATCAATAGTTTCCAGGGATTCAGAGGGAGCGGGGGAGAGAACAGGTGGAACGCAAGTCAGTGAAACTACTCTATGTGGTACTATAGTGGTAGATACATGACATTTATTTGTTAAAACCCATAGAATTGTACAACACAAAGAATATGCCTTAATGTAAACTCTGGCCTTTAGTTAAGAATAATTTATCATTACTGGTTGATCAATTGTAACAGATGTACAGCAACAATGCAAAATTTTAATGACAAAACTGTGGGTGGGCATGTGGCAACTCTAATTTCTGCACAATTTTTTCTATAAAGCAAAGTTGTTTTAAAAATAGTTCATTAGGAATAACTCTTTTGTAGCCCACATAACAAAATCCCAAAACCAGAGATGTTGGCGTGGATGTGGAGGAAAGGGCACACTTCTACACTGCTGGTGGGAATGCCCACTAATACGTCCCTTCTGGAAGGATGTTTGGAGAATACTTAGAGACCTAAA